>CAUYRT010038237.1:0-40695 GCA_963574885.1 Lepilemur ruficaudatus
TGCAATAGATCTCAAAAATATCTTCTTCCTGAGGCAGGAGGATCACCTGAGCCCAGGAGTTTGAGGTTGCTGTGAGCTGGGCTGATGCCACGGCACTCACTCTAGCCCGGGCAGCAGAGTGAGACTCTGTCTCAAAAAAAAAAAAAAGAAAAAAAACTTCTTCCTGAAATTTTGTACTCTGACCAATATCTCCCCATTCTCCACCCATCTCCACCCACTAGCCTTTGATAACCGCCATTCTAGTCTCCACTTCTATAAGTTCAACTTTTTTAGATTCCACATATAAATGAGATCATTTGCTATTTGTCTGTTTATGTCTGGCTTATTTCACTTAACCCAGTGTCCTCCAGGTTTATCCCTCTTGTCACAAATGACAGAATTTCCTTCTTTTTTAAGGCTGAAGCATATTCCATTGTGTCGTATGGACCGCATTTTCTTTATCCATGCATTGATTGATGGACACTTCAGTTGATTCTACGTCTCGGCTATTGTAAACAATGACTCAGTGAACACGGTGATGCAGATATCACCTTGGCAGACTTATTTCAATCTCTTTGGGTGTATACCCAGAAGGGAGATTGCTGGATCATACGGTCATTCTAATTTCAGTTTTTTGAGAAACCTCCATACTGTTTTTTATAGTGGCGATATCAATTAACATTCCCACTATCAGTGTACAAGGGCTCCCATTTCTCCACACCTTTCCAACACTTACACTTTGTCTCTTTGACAATAGCCATTCTAACAGGTATGAAGTCATATCTCATTGTAGTTTAAATTTGCATTTCCCTGATTATTAGTAATGTTGAGAATTTTTTCATAATCTTTTTGGTCATTTGTATATCTTCTTTTGAGAAATGTCTATTTAGGTCCTTTGCCTGTTTTAAAAATTGGCTTATCTGTTTCCTTGATATTAAGTTGTTTGAGTTCCTTATATATTTTAGATATTAGTCCTTATGAGATGAATTGTTTGCAATATTTTTTTCCCAGTTTGTGGGTTGTCTATTCCCTCTGTTAATTGTTTCCTTTGTGGCGTAGAAGCTTTTTTGTTTGATGAAATCCCATCTGACTATTTTTGCTTCTGTTGCTGTGTTTTCAGGTCATATTCAAAAAATCACTGCCCAGACCAATGTCATGGAGCTTTCCCCTTATGTTTTCTTCTCATAATTTTACAGTTTCAGGTCTTATATTTAAGTTTTTAATCCATTTTGAGTTGATATTTATATATGGTATGAGATAAAGGTCCGATTTCATTCTTTTGTATGTGGAAATACAATTTCTCCAATACCATATATTAAAAAACTGTCTTTTCCCTATTGTAAATTTTTGGCACCTTTATAAAAAATCAATTAACCATAATGCATGAGTTTATTTCTGGGCCTTCTATCCTGTTCCATTGGTCTAAGTGTCTGTTTTTATGCTACTATCATACTGTTTAGATTACTATAGCTTTGTAATATATTTTGAAATCACATAGTGCAATGCCTCCAGCTTTTTCCTTTTTGTTCAAGATTTCTTTGGCTATTTGGGAATCTTGTAATTCCATATGAATTTTAGGATTGTTTTTTCTATATTTGTGAAAAATGACGTTAGAACTTTGATAGGGATTACATTGAATCTGTAGATCATTATAGGTAATAAGGACATATTATCAATATTAATTCTTCTAAACCATGAACACGGAGTATCTTTTCATTTCTTTGTGTCTTCTTCAATTTTTTCCATCAACATTTTATAGTATTTAGTGTACAGATTTTTCACCTTATTGGCTAAATTTACCAAAACATATGAGAAACAGTAAAAACAGTTCTAAGAGGGAAGTTTGTAGCAATAAACACCCACATCACAAAAGAAGAAATATCTCAACGAAACAATGTAATGTTACACCACAAGAAACCAGAAAAAGAAAAACAAACTAAGCCCACAGTTAGCAGAAGGAGGATATAACTAAGATAAGAGCAGAAATAAGTGAAATAGGGATGAGAAAAACAATAGGAAAAAAAGCCAATAAAACTAAGAGTTGGTTTTTTGAAAAGACAAAATCAATAAACTTTTTGCTAGATTAAGAAAAAAGAGGGAAGATGCAAATAAAATCACAAATGAAAGAGGAGACATTATAACTGACACCCCAGAAATGCAAAAGACCAGAAGAGATCACTATGAACAATTATATGTCAATAAATTGGATAACCTTGATGAAATGGATAAATTCCTAGAAACATGTAATCTACTGAAACTGAATCATGAAGAAATAGAAAATCTTAATAGACCAATAATGAGCAAGGAGATTGAATCAGTAATAAAAAGTCTCCCATGAGAGAAAAGACTGGGAACAAATGGCTACATGGCTAAATTCTACCAAACATTTGAAAAAGAACTAACACTCTTCCAACAAATTGAAGTGGAGGGAATACTTCTAAACTCATTTTACGAGGCTACCGTTATCCTGATACCAAAGCCAGACAAGGACACTTCAAGAAAAGAAATTACAGACCAATATCCCTGATGAACACAAGTGCAAAAATCCTCAACAAAATACTAGTAAACTGAATTCAATAAAACATTAAAAGGATAATTCCCTATGATCAAGTGAGATTTAATTCTGGGGTGCAAGGATGGTTCAATGTATACAAATCTATAAATATGATATACCATATTAATAAAATGATGAACAAAGACCATATGACCATCTGAATAGATGCAGAAAAAGCATTTGACAAAGCTCAACACCTTTTCATGATAAAAACTCTCAGCAGAAGAAATGTACCTCAACACAGTAAAGGCCACATATGGCAAGCCCACAGCTAACATCATATGCAATAGTAAAAAACCAAAAGCTTTTCTTCTAAAATCAGGAACAAGGCAAGGATGCTCACTCTTGTCACTTCTATTCAACATAATACTGGATGTTCTAACCAGAGCAATTAGGCAAGGAAAAGAAATAAAAGGCATTCAAATAGAAAAGGAAGAAATTGCCTCTGTCTGCTGACAATATGGTCTTATATAAACCTAAATACTCTACAGAAAAAACTGTTAGAACTAATAAACCAATTCAGTAAAGTTGCAGGATACAAAATCAACATACAAAAATCAGTATGTGTTTCTACACGCTAGCAACAATCCCATTTACAACAGCATCAACAATGAAAAAAGGTTCACTTCGGTCCATGTTTTCATCAGCAGCTATGGCTCTGCTCTGCGGGTCTTCTTGTTCCACGATCAAGGCTAAAGAGCAGACCCATCCCGGACATGCTCTTTCATGGTTGAGGGGAAAAAGTGCCCAAAGACCTGTGTGATGCCTCTTCAAACTGCTGCTACCCAAGTGGCACAGGTCATTTCTGCTCACACCCTGTTAGTCAAAGCAACTCCCCTGGCCAGGCCTGAGGGGGTGGGGAGAGGACCTGTGTCCCCCACAGGGAGGCACTGCCGCTCACATGGCAGGAGGGTAGGGGATAATTAGGGACAAGAATACGATCTCCCACACTCCCTGTTTTTAAATGTTGGCAACTGAATTAAAAATGTCATGAATGCTGAGCAGAGCCAAGCAAAACACAGGAGACCATGGGCCACCAATTTACAACCTCTAATATAAAAGGTCAGAGATGTACCAATTGCAATTGAGGCTACTAAAAGAAAATACAAAAACAAAAAAAATAAAATAAAATAAAAAAGTGAAAGGTCAGAGATGGAGTGAAAAGCTTTGCTCTCTTCCTTGAAACACACACAATGACTCAGAATGTCCTGAGTTACTAGTCTTCTCAAAAAGGGAAATATGGAAAAAAAAAAAAAAGGGAAATATGGTTATTTTGCCTTCACATTACAGGTGAATCTATCCTGGCATCTAGTAATCACTACTTTCATTTGTAGGTGCTCATAAATGCTCTTTTAAATAATTTATTCATAAATATGACCCAGAATCTAGGTTGTTTTCTATTCTGTAATTTTCAGAATTCACCTTCTTCTATTTTTTGCAGTCAGGATGACATTTGCCTGGGTCTGGTCTCATGGCACCGGTTTTGTTCAGTATAGTCCCTCAAAGATTATTGCCAGAACTCAGCAATCACATTTGCAAGATCTCTTGGCACCCAAGGGTAGAATGTTTTCAGGCCAAGAAACTTGACCTCACTTCCAATTGCATGGAGCTCTTTTACATCCCCCTAGCTATTTCTTTGTAATAGGCGTGTCCTGGACCTTACCATTTTCTTTGAGAACCACATGAGCAGAATCTGAAAAAACTGCCATTGAAACCTACATCAATCTTTGTTCAGAAAGAAAATGGTGTCTTGATTTATCTGGAGAGTCAACCGTTGGGTCACACTTCATGGGTCTTTTTGTTACATACATACATATACATGAAGCAAGTGCCCAGTGCACTCTCTGGAAACAATTATAAAGTCATCATTAATCTCGATAGTGATTTTAGGTTTGGATGATAAATGTTTTGTTTGGGTAGTGTATGTTTTTGTATATGGTCAAGCGTGAGCTAAATCTCTGTAATTTTCTTGCTTTCCAAGAAGGAGAGAAATATTTCTTAACTCTGCGGGAATGTAGTGAATTATAGTGTTTGCTTACCCTTGCAGAGTTGAGTGTTTTTGCCAGAGCAATTCTTTTGCAAGAGCTGAAAGCCCAGAGGACTATACAAGGACATTCAGGCAGAATATTCACTTCTTCCTGGAAGACAGACTATAAAAGAGAACTAAGGACATTTGGATGGACAGTTTCTGTCCTTCGCATGGCATTATTGAAGTCTGATGACCCCAAAGCCCTTGGGACTATTGTGTTCTGAGGGGACTGTTGTACTGAGTGCCGGAGGACAAGATCACGGGCTGAGGTGAGGGCTGGGTTTCCTGGGGGAACGGAGGTCCCATCCCCAGTCACCAGAGAGGAGCAGGTGCGAGACAGGAACCGCGTGCAGGGAGGCAGCCTGAGAACCCCTTGCCCTTTCTGGGTCTTGAAAGGGGTGGGGCTGAGATTCTAGGCAGAGTAGCCCGGACTAGAGGAAACGTGCAACGTGTGTGGTTGTGCAGGCTCATGCCACATGGTGGCAGGATGGGAGCCCTGTAGAGAGACAGTGCAGCTCATGCCACGTGGAACAAAGGCACCACGGCAAGCCCGGTGTCCAGGGACAGGGCCGTGTCCACCCTGGCGTGGGCTCTGCTGGGAGAAAGACCTGCCTTTTTCTTTACGCAAAAGTACCACCTGCTAACCAAACCCTCTGCCCGCGGGGACGTGCCCACTGAGCGGGATCTCCTTTTTCTAATGTATCTGCCTGCCTATTTTGTTGGCACAATGATCCTTTTACTGACTGCAAAGGCATCTTCTACATGCAAAGCCAAGGGCCTCTTCAAGGAAGGGCTGCTTTTTTGTCATGGATACCAAGGCATTCCTAAATCTGGGCCTGGGGGTCCTAAAATGCACAACATCTTTTAATTGTTGTTAGTTACTCTCTGTCTTGTTCGTTTCTTCTTTTGAATGTTTCGTAAAGACTTGTTAAGAATCAGAGGTTTCCCAAGCGCCTACAATTTGCCAGGAACTGCTCTAGACCTCGGAGATACGTAAGTGGGGGGGGGGGGTGTGCAAAACCCTGGCCCTTGTGCAGCTTTGCGTTTGAGAGGGAGGATTGCTTAGTCTCCGCTGTGCTCTGGAGACTCAGGGGGTGCTGCGCCCTGAGCTTGGCAGACAGAAGGGAGCCCAGCGTCCCGGGGGTGGCAGCAGTAGAACGGCCCAGCTGTGTCCTGCAGGGTCATCTCTTGACTATCATTAGCAGCAGGGGGAGATTAAAGGTGGTCGACAAACATGCAGAGCCCGGTGTCCTGGGAGAATTGCAGGGATATCTGAGGAACACTTGCATGGGGCTAAACCCTGCCTGGGCATTCGGGTATTTGATGGGTGTGTGAAGCCTGCCCATAGCAATTACATGAGGCTTTACTTTCCTCTAATCAGCATTGGTTCTGCCCTTTCCAGTCTGAAGATCAGTCCTCTTGACTAAGAACTTAGTAAAGTACAATTTGAGGAGTTCTGCTTTCTTGCTGTTATCTGTTAACAAAATACACTTAGCCCCGGTCAGCCTCCCTTTCCTTCTGCGCTGTCTGCTGGCTGACAGTCTCTGCTCGCGGAGTTCCACCGAACTCTTCCCTGAACATTCTAAAACCTGCTTTCTAATGCGGCTCAGGGCCCTCTTCTGGCTCAGTCCTGGGTGCCACCAACTTGCTGAAAGCCAGCTCCTCCCAGGGTCCCTGTCACTTCCACTGTGGCAAGCAGGGCATCCAGACCTGGGCTCAGGGCAGCAGTCTTTCTCATTTCTTTCTTTAAATTATGAAAGATGAAACTGTCAGCACAAGGGGAATTTATCAGACACCTGTTGCCTAGGAGGATGAGAGTCCCAGCTACCCCCACCCGTCTTGCTGCCGCACCAGCGTCGTCAGATGTGTCATCTGAACACCTGTGCCTTTGAGGCCAGAGGGCAGAGCCACCCGCATGGGGACAGCAGGAAGGAACTCTGAGGCTCAGCAGCAGGCAGCCATCTGGTGACACTCCTCATGAGCTTTTGTGTCTGCCAACTCCCGCCCCCTCGTCCACACACCCCAGCTGACCCCCTTCCGGCCTCTGTTTCTGAGTCCATCTTCTACGTGTGTCTACCCGCTCTTACGACTGACTCTCTTTCTAGATTTGACGCACATCACTTGCTTTCTGCTCTTTGATTGACCTTGAACCCATATTTTTCTGTCCTTAGGTCAATCCATTTTGCTTCCTGGTCCCTGCTACCAAGCATGCCCACGCCTGGCTGCCGGTTGCCAGGGTCAGCCAGGGTCAGGCAGTTGCTGCTGCCTGGCTCTTGGCTCTGTCTGCCTCAAGCTCCTGATCCACACTCCCAGGGAGCTGGATGTGGCCCTCTGCCCCAGCCCAGCACGGGGACTGTGACTCTCAGGAACGTGGCACCCAGGCCTTCCATCTGGCCGCACAACTGAGAGCACAAGCCACAGTCCCCTTCCCTTCTCCTCCCCGGTCTTCTCCAGCGCTCTCTCGGTCCTCCTGTCTGTGGGTCCCCACGCAGGCGCTCTCACCTTAACACACGGCCCCTTTACTCCACTTCCCAGCTCTGTCTTCTGAGAAAGGAAAACTCTTCCACTGATGCCGTCCCGTCCACCCCAGCTCAGTGAAACCAGCATGGTCTCCTGGCTCTTCCCGAGCTAAATTCTCAGGGTCATTTTTTCAGTACCTATACTCTGTACCGTGGGGTGCAGATGTCCAAGACTGCAAATTTTTATTCCTCCTAATTATTTTATTTCCTGTGAATGACTGGGCATTTCCTCCATTTTTATTGTGGTTTCTATTTCTTTTATTTTATCAGGCTCTATAATTTTGCTGCCGTAGCCAGTGCATTGTTTAGGACATATTTGGCTTTTTAAAAAATGACAGAAGTTCAGCTCCAGCAACAGGAAGAATCTGTGGACTCCTGTAACCAACACAAGGAGGGCAGGAATAGGGTTGGGCATCGGTGGTGACTAGAACCAGAACCTGGAGACTCAGGACACTCTCTCCTCACCCCTCTTCCCTGCTTGCTGTAGGACAGCTTTGGGTTCTCCAAAGGGCTTGCCTTGCGGGGCTGGAAGCATGGACACGAGCAGCCCCAGCCGCGAGTGTTCTCAGCTTTGCCGTCCGACAGGGCAGGGCTTGCTTCGTGGTTCAAAACACCCTTGGAAGCCCCTGGTGTCTTGGGGGATTGTGTCCTCTCTGAGATCTAGGGCAAAATTGGAGAAGCCCTTATAGAGCCTCATCACTGGGGGGAGTTCCGTTCCTAAATAAAAGGATCTCTGGTGTTGGCAGATAGTAAATGTCCATTACAGATCAAGGTTAAATGCACATCCTGGCTCTGACCACCCCTCATCCGTTCCCCTCTCAGCCCTCTGCCTCCAGCTGGGAGAAGCCGTCGAGTCCAGAAGTCTTTCTGTCTTGGTAACTCGATTACGGAGAGTCTGACTGCAGTACACAAGCTTGTTGTGGATACGACGTGGTGAGAGTGTCTATTGGCAACGATGGTGATGGGAATAAAGAAGGGAGCGGAGAATTGGGTTACGCCGTAGTTTTCACACCCAGCGCGGCAGACTTAGACCGAGTCTCCAGCAACGTTTTCATTGGCATAAACTAACTCAGGCACATCTGTGGCTTTCTGTTACTACGGCGAGTGGATGCTGGCCATAGAGACAGGCAGTTAGTGCTACAGCGATGGTTTTCAGAGTTTCAAGTGCAGCAGAACCCTCTTTATTATCACACACACACACAAAATAACAGCATGCACAACTCCAGTGTGTAACACAGATACACTATTACGGACATGCTGCAGTGGAAGCTTCCCCCACGCTACCCTCCACAGGAACCTTGAGTTCCACAAGGCTCGATGAAAAAGCAACTATAACAGAAGAGACAGCTATCTTGTATTCTCTGTTTATTTTGAGGTTTACTTTCGAATTTACTTAGAAATGCTTCGGCACTGACAGCGTGATTTGCCTGTATGTGTCACTTAGATGTGATCTGCACTCAAGGTGTGATCACTTGCTGTAATTGGGAACGCACACCTCAGGGTTGCTTAGCTAATATTTACCAAAAAAGCCATACTGTAGAGGCAAGTGCTATGAGTCCTTTAGATAGCATCATCTCCAGCTATCGCCAGAGGCCCGATAGCATAACAGCTGTTGTAAATGGTTCTTATTGGTGACCTGAGTGATGGTCGAGATAAACGAATTAAATAAAATATTGTAGAGAGGCTTCCTTGTAGGAACAGGAAACAAGAATCCAGTGGGGTTCTCACCTTTCACCTGGGCTCAATTCCTAGGTGCAGAGGATTCAGGACATTCTTGTTCACCTGACTTCAACTAGACGTTTAGCAGAATTCTGCCTTTAGAATATCATTGCGTTTGTTTCCCATAAGCCTTCCATTACATGTCCTGACAGAGTACCTGAAAAGACACAGAGCTGGGTCTCCGTAGAGACTACACAACAGGTTTGGGATTGTTCTTCTGCCTGCTTGATAGTACATGTTTGTTATATGAAGCAGAATTTAGGCAGAATCTAATTGGACACTTGCCTTTTTTGTAACCCGGCAGCAAGGTCAGGAAGGGGAAGAACCAACATCCTCGCGTACCTAAGGTTGGATCCAACTTTTGTGAGGTCCTTCTTTGGAAAAGAGTATTAAAAATTATAAATACAAAAGTAAGTCTAAAAGTGAATATTTATACAGAATGAGGAAAGAAATCATGATAAATGTCAAATTGTAAAATGTTAATAAATGCCACAAAAATCCATAAAATAACATAAGATTTGATTAATCAACGGCTGACATGGCTCAACAATATATATTTTTACACTTTTGGCTGCATACTCTTTGATGGCCATTTTGGGTGGCTACCATGTTGTAATACTTTCCATAGAGAGAAAAAAATAGCTCAGTGTTGCCTCCAACTTGGTTGATCAAACATTTTTTGCATGCTATTAATTTTTAAAATTCAGAAAATATGCAACTTCAGCAGACAAGTTCACTATTTGTAGTTCTTCCACCGGGTTGTACACTATAAACAGAAATCCTGATAAATTTAGTTTTGTAAAATCTCTTCAAAAAAGAAAAAAACTTCCTGGAGTGTTTATAATTGTACACATTGCATATAGCGTATGCTCCTGACAAAATTTCCTCTACTGGGAATAGATGAAAACAGAATCCTCCACTCAGAATTTTGATGTCTTGATTGGAAGGCTCTTCCACAGACTGGCTTCTGGCTTTGCACAATTAAAACTTTGTCTCTCCTCCTCTCCCTATATCCATTCAGTGCTGGGTGCCATAGAACAGGTTCCTGTTATATAGGTGTTGCGGTCCTGCATCCTCCTATCATGTCACTTGGTAAGTTTGCCCTGGGGAAATGGGAAGTATATTCCTGCACAGCACGGCTAGAAATAAGTTAACTATCCATGGAAATGTCTGCAAACCTCACAAAGACCTCCCACTGAACCTCAGCTAAATGTATCGCCAACTCAACTTTCCTTAGCTAGATCCCCAAAATGCCCATTGCCACTCAGATTGGCTGAAAGAAATTCATAATGGAAAGATAGAGTGCTTTAACTGATGTGGTTCAAATATTTGTCCTTTGCAAAATTCACAAAGCCATCTACCATATACACAGATGGCTGGGGACCCTCCCACGGCCTTGGCAAGGGCCCATCCAGTGACAGCTCTGATATTTAGCTTCCTTTGTTTCATGGCACAGTGCCTCTGCACCAAACTCTAACTATTGAGGGTCACCTATATTTACCTAATTGGGAACAGCCAAATTGCCTTAGGTGGGTTTGCATCAACAGGAATAACTGGAAGACAGGCTCCTGCTTATTATCACCAGCACAACAGTCACACATAAAATAACTGCCAAAATCTTACCAAAACTACAGGGCCAAAAGTGCCCCACAACAAAGGGTTGGTGAATAAAAAGGGTGGATCAGTTAATCACAGGAGGTTTTCTGGAAAAGGTGAATTTGGGGATAGTTTTTGTAAGAGGTCAGGCATAAAAGAAAGGGGAAAGTTGCATTCTGGAAAGGCATCGAAGGTCTAAGTACATTGAAGAACATCAAGTTGTATATAGGAAACAGATTAAAATTGGAACAAAGTGTTCATGAAAGAAAGCATAAAATTAAATTTTAATAGGACTGTTGCTGGCCAGAATGGAGTAACTAGCAAACAATTAGTCCACCAAATGCAAACAACTAGAAAACTACACAAAATAAATGAAATAGTTATTTTCAGTTATTGAACAACAGATATTTCAGGACTGGGATCTCTGAAAGAAGAGAAACAAGTAAAGTGAGCCCTAGGATAGCCCTGGCCTTTTATTTCAATGTATTTTCTGGACCAAATGCAGAAAAGAGGTATCCAGGCAGAGTATGGCAGTCTCAGTGAGCTGGACAGGCAGAGATTAGAGTTCAGGAAGGCTGAGGTATCTGGAACTCGTGGGACAGAGTACCAGAGTAGGAGGGCAACACAGAAAGAATTCCAGACATCTGCAAAGGACCCTCATGCATCTTTGGCTGAATAATAAAATGAACATGTTGAAGTAAAACTACACAAACTCTGAAAAATAATAACTCCAGAAAGAGTATGGCTTACCAGTAGGGCCAAACTAGTTTTAGAAGAAAGGCTACTCTAGACCCTACCTAGGAAAGCCTCAAAAGGATCAAGCTGATTTGAAATTAAGCTAGTTTTGTTGCCAAAAAAAACCTCAGTAATTTTTAAAGAAACAAAAGAAAATTTAAACTAACAACGGACCATTCAGAATAGCCAGCATCCAATCAAAATTATTAGACAAGCGAAAAGCAAGAAATGTAACCCATAATGAAGGGGAAAAAATCCATCAACAGAAGCAGATCTAGAAACAATAAAAATGAAATTAGCAGACAAGGACTTTAAAACAACCATTATAAATGTGTTCAAGGAAGTAAGAGAAAACATGAACACAATGCATAAGTAAATGGAAATTATTGAAAGAAACAAATCAGAGCTGGGTATGGTGACTCATGCCTGTATTCCTAGCACTTTGAGAGGCCAAGATGGGAGGATTGCTTGAGGCCAGGAGTTTGAGATCAGCCTGGGCAACATAGTGAGACCCTGTCTCTACAAAAAATAATTTTTAAAAAGTTGGCTGAATGTGGTGTCACATGCCTGTAGTCCTAGTTACTTGGGAGGCTGAGGCAGGAGGATCACTTGAGCCCAGGAGTTTGAGATTACAGTGAGATATGATGCCACTGCACTCTAGTCTGGGCAACAGAGCAAGACTCTGTCTCAAAAGTAATTAATTAAAGAAACAAATCAAGGCTGGGCGTGGTGGCTCACGCCTGTAATCCTAGCATTCTGGGAGGCCGAGGCGGGCGGATAGCTCAAGGTCAGGAGTTCAAAACCAGCCTGAGCAAGAGCGAGACCCCGTCTCTACTAAAAATAGAAAGAAATTAATTGGCCAACTAAAATATATATATAAAAAAATTAGCCGGGCATGGTGGCTCATGCCTGTAGTCCCACCTACTTGGGAGGCTGAGGCAGAAGGATCGCTTGAGCCCAGGAGTTTGAGGTTGCTGTGAGCTAGGCTGATGCCACGGTACTCTAGCCTGGGCAACAAAGTGAGACTGTCTCAAAAAAAAAAAAAAAAAGAAAAAGAAAAAAAGAAACAAATCAGCCATCTAAAGCTAAAACAATTAAAAAAAAATCTAAAATGAAAAATCCACTAGGTGGGCTTAAGAAAAGATTATATATTACAGAATCTGATTTAACACAGCCATATCAATAATTGTATCAAATAAAAATGGACTAAAATCATCTATTTAAAGGCAGATACTGTCATACTGGGTAGAAAAGCGAGACCCAACTATAAGCTTTCCATAAGACTTGATCTTTTAATGTAAAAATATACATGGGCAAAATGTTAAAGGATAGAAAAAGATACATCAGGCAAATGTTAATTATAAAGCTAGACTGGCTACTTTGACATCAAAGTAGACTTCATGACAAGAAATATTTCCAGATTCAAGGAAAATATTTCATTTAATTTCCCTTTAATCTGGAAATATTTCTTCATGATAAAAGAGTCAATTCATCAAGAATACATCAATATTCAGTGTATATGCACCTGATAACAAAGTATGAAAATACATGAAGAAAAAACTGACAGGACTGAAAGAAAAAAATACACAATACAAAAGTATAGTTTGAAATATTAATACTCCTCTCTCAGTAAGTGATAGAACAAAAAGACAAAAAATCAGTAAGGATATAGAGGATTTGAATAATATTATCAAACAATCAAACTTGATTGATATTTATAGAATACTCCACACAGCAATTGCAAAATACACACTCTTTTTAAGTGCACATAAAACATTTATCTTAGAGGACACAGAAGAGTGCATATTGGGTCAAAAACAAGTTTCAGTAAGTTTAAAAGACATTCAAATCACACAGAGTATGTTCTTTGACCAGACCACAATAGAATTAAATGAAAAATCAGTAACAAAAAATCTACAAAATCCACAAATATTGGAAAATTAAACAATACACTTGTAAATAACCTGTGGATCAAATTAGAAAACATTTTGGTAAATTAGAAAATATATTGAACTAAATCATAAATAGATAGATTAAAATATGTGGACACAGCTAAGGAAGTAGCTAGTTGGAAATTTATAACTTGAATGCCTGTATCAGAAGAAGAAAGGTTTAAAATCAGTGATCTAAGTTCTGCCTTATAAAACTAGAAACAGCAAATTAAACCTCAAGTAAATAGAAGAAAGAAAATAATAAAGATAAGAAAGGAAATCTGTGTAATATTATAGAAAACAGGCAAACAATAAAGAAAATTGATAAATCCCAAAGTTCATCCTTTAGGAAAAAAAAATCAATGAAGTCAATAAACTTCTAGTAAGACAGAAAAAGAAAAAGCAAAAACACAAAAAAATAAATATTAGGATAAAAGAGGGGACATTATTACATATTTTATAGGCATTAAAAACTAATAAGGAAATATTATGACTCACTTATACCAATAAATTTAAAAACTTAGGTGAAATGGACAATTTGTTTGAAAATACAAATAACTGAAATTGACACAAGAAGAAATAGAAAAATCTGAATAACCCTATTTCAACCCTAAAGAAATTGTATATATAATATAGAATCTTCTGACAAAGCAGATTCCAGGCCTAGATCGATTAAATAATGAATTCTATAAAACATTAAAGGAAGAAATAATACCAACCTTAACAAAATCTTTCAGAAAATAAAGGAGGAGGAAACACTTCCCAATTCATTTTATGAAGTCATCATTACTCTGATGTCAAAACCAAAAGACATTAAAAGAACATTACAATCCAATTCCTCATGAAAACAGGTAAAAAATTCTTGAGAAAATTTTTGCAAGAATCCAGAAATATAACTAAAGTGATAATACATCATGACTGAATGGGATTTATTCTAGATACACAGGCTAATTTAACATTTTGGAAATCAATCATTGTAATTCATCACATTAACAGAGTAAAAAAAAATTATCTGATCATTTAAATCAATGCAGAAAACTCATTTCCTGAAATTCAATGCCATATTTTGATTTTAAAAACTCAGCAGGCTAGGAATAAAAGAAAACTACCTAAACCTAATACTGGAATCTATGAAAAACCCAAGCAAATGCCATATTTAATATCGAGTCAATATTTTTGTCATTAATATTGAGATCCAGGCAAGAATGTTCATTCTTTTCCCTTCTATTCAACATTGTATTGGTATCCCACCCAATGAAATAAGACCGGAAAAATAAACAAATAAAGGCTTGCTGACTGGGAAAACAGAAGCTAAACTTTTTAAATTCACATGATGCATAATTGTCTACCTAGAAAATACTAACAGATCCATCCAAAAAAGTCTACTACATTATTAAGTGAATTTAGTAAGGTTGCAGAATACAAAATCAATACACAAAATCAATGGTATTTCTGTATGCTAGCAACAAACAAGTGGGAAATAAAATTTTAAATGCCACGTACAATAGCATGAAAAATATAAAATACTTTGGAATTAATTTAACCAAGCATGGACCTACACTAAAAACTAGAAAAAAAAATGTTGAAAGAAATTAAAGAAGACCTTTAAAAAATGCAGCAATATAGCATGTTCGTGAGTTGGAAGATTCAACATTGTTAAACTATCAAACTATCAACCCAAATTGATCTATAGATTAAATGTAAACCCAATAAAAACCCAGCAGGCTTTTTTAAAAGCAATTGCTATGCTGAACCTCAAATTTATAGGAAATGCAAAGAACCTATGATAGCTGAAATGATTTTGAAAAAGAAATTCAGAATTGGAGGACTTAAACTATTTGATTTTAAGACTTACTTTATAGCTACAGTAATCAAAATGTATTATCTGTGGCTGCTTTCTCACTATAATGGCAGAATTGAATAGTTGTAACAGGGACCATATGGCCCACAAAGCCTAAAATATTTACTATCTGGCCTTTTCCAGAAAGAGTTTGACTCTGTGTTAGATGATGCCCATATGTAAGATACATTCCTATCTACAATTCCTGGCCTGTTAGGTGTCTTTCCACCACATTCTCTGCTGCTCGTTATATAATAGCATGTTGGAATGCAGGTAAGTGAAAATTTTACAAATAACCTTTAATCCTTTCTAATGTATTTAAAAATATAAATTGTTATAAATTTTGTCACTTTAGGCCAGGTGCAGTGGCTCATCCTGCAATCCCAGAACTTTGGGAAGCCGAGGCAGGAGGATCACTTGAGGCTAGGAGTTCGAGACCAGCCTGGGCAGCACAACAAGACCCTATCTCTACAAAAATTTAAAACATTAGCCTGGTGTGGTGGCATGCACCTATAATCCCAGCTACGTAGGTGGCTGAGGTGGGAGAATCTCTTGAGCCCAGGAGTTTGAGGCTAGAGTGAGCTATGATCAGGCCTGTTAATAGCCATTGTACTCCAGCCTGGGCAACATAGCAAGGCCTTGTCTCTTAAAAATAATTTGTAACTTTATAATTAATAATATGTTACTTGCAATATCCCTTACAACTGTTCACAAAGCTATGGGTGAAAACTGGTCCTATTAGGATGAAGATAATTACACATTAAATTTGTATAGTGTGTAAATACACAAATGAGACATTGTGAGTATCATTTGACTCATTTTATAAATGAGGAGACTGATTGACAAATGCATCTATTAGGGCCTGCAAGAAGTAAGGAAAAGTCAGGATTAGGAAAAGCAGACCAATGTGACAGTAGGTACAAATTGGTGGTGAATTGGATATAGGTAACGAAAAAAGAAAATATAGACAAAATAATTCTGAGTGTTGTTGAGTGAGTCTGGGTATTTAGACATAGTTGCCTTTGATCTGGTGGGAAAATTGTGAAGAAATATTTATTTAGACATTGAGAGTAGATGGGTTATGAGTTCAATTTGCAATTGCTTAAAGAAGTGCTTTCCAAATTAATGAACTTACCAATTACCTCGTCATTTTGTTAGAATGCAGATTCTGATTCGGTAGTTTTGGGACAAGGCCCAAGGTTTTGAACTTCCAACAAGTTCCCAGGCGATTCTGATATGACTTGTTCAGGAACCACACTTTGAGTAGAAAGGCATTGAAAGTGACTAATGGAACTTCATGCGTAGATTTCTTCTGGAAGATAAGGGGAGGGTGCTGACAGTGAGTGCTTTGTGTATAGTTGGAAGGAAGCCATCTAGTGGTCTTCTCTGGAGGCAAAACAGCAAAGGGCCTGCAATCTTGAGGGGATTTGCAATGCGGAGAAGACGGGAACAATCAAGAGACAGAACAGGAGCTGTCAGAAAAAAGGAGAACCGGGAGCATTTTGTGTCATTAAGGAATCCTATGGAATACTGAGTTTCGAGGAAAAGGTCAGGGGATTCCAACACGTAACTCATTCATCACACCATCTTCCCTGGCCCCTTTTCTTTGCTTTACTGGCTCTCTTTTTTCCAGCTCTCTCTAGGCTATAAAACATGGTTACTGGATTATCTGTCCGAAGTTCCCCAACCATTTTGTTAGGACTATCACCAACACGACTACCGTAAGAGCTGCCATGTTTTTATACGACCCCATGTCTTCTCCCTACAGTTGATGGGTCCAGGCATGGGCACCTGATCCCAGCTGAGCCAATCACATAATTCTTCCCTGGGATTATTCAAAATAGGATTCTATAGAAGCAAGAGTTGTGAGGTGCAAAATAGTCTCTACAGTGGCAAAAGCTGTTAGACACAAAATCTAGTTGTTGGCAGTCATGTTAGAAACCAGCCCCGAGAAAAATTCAAGACAGGTGACGGAAGAGAGCCCTGGCAGTGTTCCAGTTTTTGTTCTAGTTGTTCCCAAGCCTGACTACACCCCTTCCTTTCCCATGATTTTGTTATTCCACTCTCCCCTCTGTGACCCAGAAAATTCCCCCTATTGCCTAAGTGAGTTTGAGTAACTTGCAACAGAATCCTGACTAATACCCGGCAAACCTTTTCCCACCGTGTTTCCTCTTATACCCACCTTCTTCCTTGAGCCTCAGCACCCTGTCGACTGTAGCCTTGCCCAGGCATTTCCATAGGATGACACCAGGCCAAACCAGCTGCTGGGCAAGAGCCATAAGCCCCAGCATTGGTCTTGGTGGATGTTAATGTGTCACTGAACCTCAGCGTACCAAATCGTTGTGTTCAGGGCAACAGCTGAGAAGAGCCCACAAAAGTCTAATCTTTGGCACACTGGGGGCTCCACTGGCAGATTGTTCAGACCCTGGGGGCAGAACTTAATTTGCATAACCATTTGCAATGCACAATTTCCTTTTTATTCATTTAGATTAAATTAAATTCATTTTGGAATTCTCGAAGTTATCGCTTCTTGACTTCTCCCCGCTTACTTCACGTTCTAGGTGAATTTCCCCAAAACTGAAAGCCACTTCCATCTCGAGTTCCTTCAGTGCCTCAGATCCCAGGTGAGGTTTTATCCCTCCACAGTTCATTAAGATTGGCAAAATAAGTTAACTCTTTAACTGCTGGGAAACTTAAAAAACAAAAGAGAAAATCTGCTGTTCTGCAAGAATACAAATATTTTTAGAACATCCCATCCCCTTCCCCACCTTGAACACACACACACACACACACACATACATGTAGGTGCACACACACACACACATACATACCCCACATGCCAGGCCAGGCTGCACTGGAGAAGCCTGCTCCCCGCCACCCCTTCTGCAGACAGAAATGCTGGCATTCGTAAGCTGTCACTCTGAGGAAGACAGCAGCTGTGTTATTCCATGATTTATAGAACAGATTTGCATTTCCTTGCCTTTGAAGCTTGCCTATAATCTGCCACATAAATATTTGAAAGACAGGATGGTGGAAACAGACCTAAGCAGCTTAACCGAACACTTGGCAGGTAGAGGACTGGGGCTAGTGTTCATTTCAAGCACCGCCATTGCCTGGGGGCCTCTTGGTGTGTGTGTACAAAATTGAAATTCAATGTATGAACCCCACCCTGCAGTCAAAATCCTGCTTTAAGGAAAAGTCAGAAGAATGCCCCTCGGAAGACAGGTTTCATTTTTTTGTCTGGTCTCCTGAGGCAAAAGTAGGCCGTCTTCCACACGCTCTGCTCCAGGAACCAGGAAGCAGGGGGCACAAGTGTGCCTGCCACTCCAGAAGCTCCAGGAGTGCTCACGAGGGCACAGCCCTGCCCTGCCTCACGGCAGCCCTGAGGCCACGGAGAGGCAGTTTCACCAGGGAGCAGGAGCGTTCCTGTCCCTGAGACTGATTGGAGCTCTGGCTGCCCCAGAGAACCAGGAAGCCTTGGTGGGGGAGCAGAGAAGCCTCGGATTTTCCATGTGTGTCCACTCCCATGAGGCTTTTCACAAAAGGTGGTACAGAGAGCACTTTCTGGAGTTATTTATTATAGGTTCATATCAGGTGGCCATAAGCACAATGCTTTTTAGCCTATTATAAGCTCTAAGTCCTGCAGGAAAAACAATAATCTAAGTTGGTTTAACCTAATAATTTGAGCAGAAAATATGCACTTTTTATTTTCACAGTAGTCCTATTAACATACTATAGGATAAATAGAAAGTGGGACATTATGCTCTCCTCTGACTCAGTAAATATGTGTTGATCCCCCTGTATGTGTCAAGGAGGGAGGGACGAAGGTATCTTTCCCTCAAGACAGATTGAGACTGCCACTCACAGCCTATGCCCCTTATCAGATGTCCCATAAGGTGGGGTTGGGGGAAGAAGGAGGAGGTGCTTCAATATAAAACTCAGAAGAGGCAAGGGCAGAAAACACAGTGAACAGAGACCCAGACTGAAAGTCAGGAGACACGGTCAGTCCAGCCCTGCTGTGAGTCCTGCAGTCCATGTCCTTGGTCCAACCAGTTCACCTCTCCGGGCCTCTGTTTTCTCATCTGCAAAATGAGGCAGTTGACCTAATGACCTCCAAACTTCCTTTCATGCTGTAATAATATTCTGTAGCGGACTGGGGCTAGAGCCAACATTTAGTCTGTCTAAATAGCGGAATGACCTCTTTTCTCACACCTTCCCAGATACCTACCTGGATTCTAAAGCTCCAGGGAAAGAACCCCTTTGTGCCCACAACTGGGGTCCCTGATGCCTGCAGAATTTAGGACAAGTAGAGGGGGGAGGTGTGGAGATTGGTGACAAAACCCAAACACAGAGTCTCTAAAACAAAGTTCAACCTCAAGAAGAAAGGAATCTGTCTCACTCAGCAGTACAGTGGCTCTGGGTTTCGGGTGGTGATTTCTACTGTAACCAGCCACCCTGGAGGCAATCAGATGTCTGGGGTGTCTCACCAACCTGCCAGCCCCTTAGATGCCAAACAACTCTGCTCTGGGGCCCTATAGTATTGTCACACACAGGGCAGGAAGCTGTATTTATACTTCCAAGTAGGGTGCCAAGAACCAAAAGACCAGCAAGGTCAAGCAATTTGCAGACTTGAGTGAGACATCCCCCCAGGCCTTCCAGAGAAACTGGGGTTATGAGAAACACTGGGCATGTTGGGTGTCCTGGGGTAGGGAGCCAGGGCGAGGGTACTGAAGCTGATGTGGCCTCGTCTGGATGCTCCACAAGCCTACACTAGTTTCACAAAAGCTTCAAAAGAAAACAAGACGTAAAATGAATCCGATGACTGCACTCTGGGGAAGTGGCTGCCTGGAAGAGGGAGGAAAAAAGACCAGTTTCCAGGGAAAGGAGGAGGAGGACTGCGTGCTCTCCAGCCTGGCGAGGCTGCGGTGGGCGTGACAACATCCCTGGGAGAGGTTTTCACTGCAGGTGAAGGGAGCTACCAGTGCTTGGAGTGGAATGAGATTTGGGGACCCAGGCTGCCAATAAGCCCTTATGTTCACCCAGAAACTAAGCTGAAGGAAGGTTACAGAGATTACTATACCCTATACTAGTTGAGAATTCCAGTCCTTGCCTCCTCAGACCCTGGCAGAGCTGCTACACACAGCAGCAGCACTGCCCTGCTTCCCGCTGAAGTAGGACCCTCTGGGACCACCCTGCCACAATGTGGGAGCAGGAGGCATATAGGACCTGAGGAAGGGGTGTCAGCACACATCAAGAAAGCGGTTCTGGCTGGGCGCGGTGGCTCACACCTGCAGTCCTAGCACTCTGGGAGGCCGAGGCAGGCGGGTTGCTTGAGGTCAGGAGTTTGAGACCAGCCTCAGCAAGAGTGAGACCTTGTCTCTACTAACAATAAAAAGAAATTACTGGGCAACTAAAAATAGAAAAAAAAATTAGCTGGGTGTGGTGGCGCAGGCCTGTGGTCCCAGCTACTCAGGAAGCTGAGGCAGGAGACTGAGGCAGGATGTTTGAGGTTGCTGTGAGCTATGATGACGCCATGGCAACAGAGCAAGACTGTCTCAAAAAAATAAAAAAGAGAAAGTAGTTCCAACACCACCTTACACCTGTCTTTTCATACTTCCAGGTAGATGTGGCCAGAGAAATTTCTATACAGATTAGGCACTGCCTGAAGAAGCTTTGACCTCATTCCTGGGTTCTTTCTCAAAACCATGGCAGCTTTTCCTCTCTCCGCAGGGCTGAGCCCATTGTTCTATGGTCTCTGCAGCTGTGCCTTTGACCTGGGTGGGGCTGCAAGTCTGGGCAGGAGAGGCTCTGGGAAGCTAGAGTTGTTGCTGGCGATCTGCTTTTAGCCTGGAGCAGAAGCCGGGCTGGATGCCAGGAGCAACTTTTGATCAGTCATTAGGCACAGACTTTGTTCCAGCCACATGCCTACCTCACTCCTGCCGAGGGGCCTTTGCACTTGCTGTTCCCTCTGCTTGGGAGACTCTTTCTCTTGATCACACCTGGCTTTTTGCTCCCTACTTCATCAAATGTTACCTTCCCAAAAGGGCCTTCCAGAAAAACTCTAGGGTAGCCCTTATTCACTCTGTACATACTGCCCTGTTGATTTCCTTTTTGACACAGCAACCTATATTTATCTTGTTTATTTATTTACATGTTCATTGTCTCTTTCCACACTGGAATGTTAGCTCCAACAGGGGAGGGGTCTTGTCTGTCTTGTTCACCACTGTCCACAACTTCGGGCACAATGCCTGGTACATGGTAGATACTTAGTAAATGTCTTCCCAGCAATTTGGGAGGCTGAGGCAGGAGGATGGCTTAAGGCCAGGATTTTGAGACCAGCCTGAGCAACACAGCAAGACCCTGTCTCTATAAAAAAAAAAAAAAATAGAAAAATGAGCCGGGTATGGTGGTGCATGTCTGTAGTCCCAGCTACTTGGGAGGCTGAGGGGGGAAGATCACTTGAGCCCAGGAATTTGAGGTTACAGTGAGCTATGATCAGGCCACTGCACTCCAGCCTGGGCAACAGAGCAAGACCCTGTCTCTAAATAAATAAATAAATATCTGTTGAATGAATAAATGGCTGAATAAAGGCACACAGCAGCAAGCTGTGTGGTTGCTCATCCAGTGTAACCTTACCCCCGCTTTTCCCTTCCTAACAGAGCCCCAGCTTGCTTTGGTAACGTGTCCTACTCATGACTGTGTGTTTCACTAAGCTTTTAAGGTCTTCCCTTTCCCTGTGCTAACAGCTGGTTTCAGAAAGGACCTGCGTCATAATTCTTGCCAGAATCATAAGCAGAAGTCTACTGGGTAGGGGAGTTCTAAAGGTTCATAGAAAGAGAAGCAGTCACCACCATTTGATCTGGACACACCGCTTTGTACAGTTGGGGCCAACTTCTCACCCCGAGCAGAGTTATTAGGAGGAAAAACACAATATGATGAAGACAGCTGGGCTGAAAGTTTGGAGAAACAAGGTCCTCTGTGACATGACTGAAGAACTAAATTAACCGTCCCTGGAGCTTGCATTACCTCTGGACTTCTTGTTAAGGAGCATGATAAAATTTCTTCCTATTAAGCCATTGAGATTTGCATCTTTCGTTACTTACAGCCAAAGCCATTGGAACCCTAGACACTAGAGCATACCCTGTCCCTTAGTCCCAGTGGCTGCCACTGGCCTGCAGAATGGAGCATTGGCTTTTGTCCACGAGATACAGTGTCAGGTAAACTTGAGTTAATCAACTCGTTAGTGAACTAGTTCTTACTTCATCCATACATTCAAAAAACTTCATTGAAAACCTGTGTGTATCAGGCACTGTGCTAGCAAGAGGGATTGAAAAGGCAAAGTCCCTGCCCTGAAGGAGCCCAGAGTGCAGTGGGGGGAAGACGTGTCAACAGAGACTGACAATCCAGAGTGGACACGCTGCCGGAGAGGGGAAGACAAGGTGCCACAGCAGCAGCAGAGAGCAGGAGGAGCAAGGGCTTGAGAGGGGGGAGATGGAAGGGGGTCTGAGCCGGTTTCACCAAAGAGACTCTGAGCCGAGTCTTCAGTGAAATGCAGGAATGTTCCGGGTGGACAAGGCGGCCAGGAGTCCCTCAGGCAGAGGGGGCAACAATACCCACGTCCCAGAGTAAGGAAGACCACTTTTTAAGTACCTACAATGGGCCAGGCACCGTGCTAAGGGATTACACACTTTCCCCCCTCTAATTCTTACAATATGCGTGCAAGGTAAATGCTGTCATTTCATTTTATAATATGGAAACCGAGGCTCCAAAAGGTCAAATGACCTGTCCGAGGACACATGGCCAGAAAGTGGCAGAGCCAGGCTTTGAGCCGAGACCGTCCGGCTCCAGAGCCCATACTCCTTCGACCATGGCAGCACGGCTCCTATGCTAGCGGACTCTGTTTGAGAAGCACGTACCTGCAGAGCGACCCACTGACCCACATGTAAGGGACAGCACACCTCCGAGAGAAGAGAGAGGGCTGACAGGTAGGAATGGCGTGCTCTGGAGGGGTAGTGGCGTGGTGGGTGGGCCGTGGAGACAGCAGGCAGGGAAGAGAGAATGCGGGTGACCTGAAAACAGTCTCTGTACTGTGTTTATTTTACACTGAATGGCTACACTCAGGGTCATCATCTCCGAACCTTTCTCTTTTAGATCACCCTTACAGTTAAATATCATCCACAAATTTACCAGCCTACAAATTTTTGTTAACCAGCCTGCCACAAATACTACACAGATGGCAGAATAAATAAAATCCATCAGCGGTTATGGCTACTCACTGAAGTGGTGACTGGCCCCGGGCCCGCAGGGACTCGGCTTCGAGGAGACTGCCTTAAATAATGAACAGGCAGATGAAACAGTCACTCTCCGGGCCCTGCGTGGCTCTGCAAGTTGGCACCCCAGATCCTGCAGACACCCTGGGTTTGCAAGCTCTCTTTTTCATGAAACAAGGGGTATGGCAGACACCCATCATCATAATAAAATAACGGCACCAGCTAATTTCCTGAGGCTTCAGTCTCAGCAGGGAAGGATATAATATTGCAAGCCAGCAGAAGCCAACCAAGTGGTGATACAGTAGTTCTGTTTTACATTACATTAAATGTTACTATTTCTGAAGGGAATATCTGCGGAGCACTGGTGTAACCCATAGCAACCGGCTAATAAATTGTAACTTACACTGGCTCAGCTTATTGTAGGGGTGGAGAACAGCAAGAAAAAAAAAAAGACGGGGGGGGGAAATAAAAAGGCAAATGCTGGCAAAAATGCCACATTTCCCCCCTCTCCCTACCTCCCCTGCACACACACACACGCACACACACACGCACACACACACACGCACACACACACACGCACACACACACGCGTGCACACACCACAAATTCAAGCTGCATCAGCATTCTCTAGCAAAATTCCTAAAGGTGAAGTGGGACAATCAGCAGTCAAGGTTTTTAGAATTCTTGACCTTTGTGTTGATCTATATAGAATGCCTCTTTGAAAGCTCAGAAGGTGTACTTTCGATGTGTCCGACTCTGGGCCCTGCCTGCTACAGGAGTGACCCTTGGCATCGTATCGCAGCCTCTATTGAAGATGACAGTCCTCTGCATCCAGCCTGCACGTGGAGCTGAGCCATTCAGTTCACCTTTTTTCCTTCTGCCTGCGAATAGCTCATGCCTAATTGCCCTCATACTTCAAATTCACAGCAGGCTGTGAGCCTGGCTCCTTGCTACACTGAGTCTATTCTTTGGCCTCAACCCCCATAGCTTCCTCCCATCCATTAACTCCTGTTCCCCGAGACACTCAGGCTTTTACACATTCAATCAGTCCCTCTGAAACTTGCACATGGGTTCTACATTTACAGGGAATTATTCATGGGATGCTTTGTGGCCTTCGGGCAGTATGTTCATCTGTTTGGGTTGATTAACCATGCACACCTACTAACTGCCCATGTAAACAGTGCTGAACTTAATGCAATTGCTCTGTGACCCGAAATGCTCATCACTCAGCCACCTGGGGGGAAGTGACCAGCATTCATACCACCTGAGTAAGTGTCACTGGGCATCTTCCTTTGGTCTAGCCATCTTTGCTCTGTGTACAGAAGAGGAGAGCTGGGGAGCCTGCCGAGACGTAGACTATAGGAGCTCTCCTGTTGCTTCCCCTAGCAGGTCAGCACACGTTACACAGACCAGCGAGGGACTTGGAATCAAGCACCCAGGATCAAGAACCACCTCGGGCACTTATGTGCCATTTGGCAAGATCATTTTACTTCTGGGGCCTTAATTTCCTCATCTGCAATGTAAGGACCTTGAGGGTATCAGTTAGGATGCATTTGGCTACAGGTAACAGAAAACCCAACTCACAATGCTTTAAAAAGGAGGAAATAGATCTTCTCATGTGACAGTGTGTACGGCAAGCTGGAGGCTCAGTTTCTACTTCTCTGAGCTTCTCTTCTCTGCTGGTTCCTTCCATCCCCACGTTCTCCACACCAGCGTGTGTCTCCCTACTGCAGGGCTTCGGACACTGTTTGGGAGGAGTCTGCCTGCTGGTCTCCCCACCTAGATCTGACCCCCTCACTCATCAGTGAAAGCCCCTGGCTCCCAGGCCAGTGGCGGGCATGTAGTCAGTACGAATGGATGGGGGAAAGACAGAGTGAATGATTCCAAGCAGTCTGACGTCTTAGACCATGAAAAGGAAATTTGAGGAAAATCAAAAGCTGCAATATGTGTGCAAATGCCCTATAAAATTGTAAAATGCTACAAAAACATTAGGAAACACTATGGTTATTAATGATGACAACCGTGAATCTTCATGCTGCAGGAACAGCCTCTTGGAGGGCGGTGTGAGCTCTAAAGCATAGCACACTGGCAGTGGGGTTTTTGATGGGACAATGGAAAAAAGACGATTTTTTCCAGAAAAAGTAGATGACTTTTGCTTCCTAAAGAAAAAACACTTTAACACCCACAGTGTGACTATTAATTGCAAAGGTCAAAAGGTATCTTTATAATAGAGAGATCTAACGGGCATCCCCTTAATCAAATAATTAAATGTAGCATCACGAACACGAAGGAAGCTGACCTGTCATGAGCAGTGGGAGGCACACAGTTACACCTGGGTAATATTTTTGCCTCAATCATTGGGCCTGAATATAACCATGAGGAAACAGTCAGCAAAATCTAGATTGTGGGACATCCAACAACACAGCTAGTGAACTCTTTAATAATGCCAGTGTCATTAACACAAAATAAGTAGTCAATAAATAAAGAGGCAGGGAGATGCTTCTGGATTAAAAGGGACAAAGAAAATATAATAACCAAATTGCAATGAGTAAAAGTTAAGTGGATCCTGGATTATAAAAATGCTAAAAAATACATTTTTTAAGATAGCTGGACTATATATTAAAGAATACTATTGCGCAAATGTTAAATTTCTTTAGTGTGATAATATTTTAGGAGTGTGTCCTTAGTCTTAGTGGTCACATAGTGAAATGTTACGATGTCCATAACTTACTTTGAAATGGTTTAGCAAAGAAAGATATATATGTATGTGTATATGTGTACACACACATACACACCATGTGTGTCCACACACACACCACACACACCACTCAAACACAAACATACTCAGAGAAAAAAAGGAAATATGGCCAAACATTAACTGGTGAATCTCGAGGATGGGTACACAAATACTTTTTCAAGTGTCCTGTTGCTTTGCACTTTTTCAGTATAAAAAGTTGAGGGGAAAAGACTTCAGCAGAGAACATAAAAAACATACTGACTCATTTAGACACAATTCCAGTTAGACATTTACATTTTGGCATTTTAATTCCCTCAATTTTTATTACTATGCATTTGTCTTTAGACTTGTACCTAAGCTAAACTGGGGAACCCAGGGCAACATCTCAGAGCATACATATTTGTGAGGATGCATCATTCTTTCAAAAACTTTAACTGTGTTTCTGCTGTGGGTCCCTGCTCTGCCTCCTTCCTCCTCTCCCTCCCCTTCCTCTCTCCCTCTCTCCTCTTTTCTCCTGCTCTCTCTTCCCCATCAGTGACCTCGAATGCCCAGAGTACTTATATTTCCTTAGTACCTGCCATCCAGCCCTGCACATCCTGGAGAAGAAGTGCCAGTCACACCCCCATCACCAATAGGCCACACATACCTAAAGCTGGGACAAAAAGGACAGACAGACTAAAATTCAGCCTTACTTTAGATTAGAGCCAGTATCGGGGCCAGGGTCCTGATGGGGTGAGGCTCTGTGTTATGACAAGCCAGGTCTAGCCTGGCTGAGGAAATGCGGAGCAGGTCAAGCCTGGGAGGCCAGTCCATCTGGCAGAGTTTGTAGGCAGAGCAGGTCCTGCTGCTTCCTGTCCCTGGGGCTGGACGTGGGGCCTTTGGTCCCTGGGGGATCCAGTCCTGGCTGTGCTTCTTTCCAGATCACACACCTCTGTGGTGTTGGGCCATAGTCCTCAGCTTTCTTCCGGTACACTCCCTGCTCCCCACACAGGGCCAGACCCTGGGTGAGGGGGTTGTGGTGATGCCGAAGCCCCGTGGGAGCCCACCCCACTGGACGCTGCCCCAAATTTAGGACAGGCAGGCCTGAGCTTCCCAATGGGCACAGTAGACAAGGCACCTTAAGCCCACAACACTTTTAGGGGGCCACAAAATTGCTTTCTTTTAATGTTAGAAGAAAAATAATAAAAGTTTGAGGTCGAAGATTATAGTCTTCCTTATACCAATGCAGTCACAGAATATAACTGTCAATATTTTTTATGGATGAAGCCCTGCTTGCTCCCCTCCACCCCAGGACAAAGTGCCCAGGGCCGAGGAAGGTCACAATGCAGCCCTAGGGACAGGTTGTTAGCTCTGCTCTCCCCTGCCCCCACCTAGAACCTTAGCCCTGGGGAAAATCCAAGTCCCAGGTGTCTCAGGACCTGCCCACATGCCTCTGCTTGTGGCACCTTCCCCGGCTACTCTCTCCCCTGCAGCTCCCTGGCTCATGTTTTCATGAATCTGCTGCAAAATGAGACAAATAAGCACAATGTGATGAGCTCTTCACAAGGCTAGATTTATACCACTTAAAGGACAGTTCCTTTTTTCTAAAATGATGTCCTTTTTATTTGTTTGCCTTTTTTCTCTTTGGTACTGAAATGTCCTTTCTTCTATAAAATTATGATAATGGCAGATGATAGGGTGAATGAACGTTACGTCATCGAATGTGAAAGTTAATAACCCTTTGTTGGTCCTGACCACCCCACCCCCAATTCCAGGAACAAAGTACTGGTCTACGCAACCCCACCTAAGAAGCACTGGCTTAGATAACTTGAGTTTATCTGCAAGGCCTACTTCTTGTGACTCATCTTCTTTCTCTGCAGCCCTCTCTGAGCCCAGGCTCGAGGCCCCGGAGATCCCTGCACTACTTCCACCTTAATCCTCATTTCCTTTCATCTTGTTAGTGTTTTCTTGTGTCTCCGCTAATGGACATCTTCCGGAAGGCAGGACCGCACCTTCCTACGTTGGGTCTCCTCTCCTTGGCACAGTGCCTGGCACACGATAGCTGCTCAATCTTTGTTGAATGAATAAATACACTAATTCCCAGAAAAATTAAGTTAATGGATAGAATTTCTTCAGCTTTTAGTTTTTTTCTCTCTACGTATTTATTAAATCTTTGGCACCCGTTATTGCTTGTCCACTGGCCAGTGCTAGCAGATGACAGAAGGAATTAGCAAGTAGCAAATGAATATTAATGGACCCAGACATAGCCAACGGTGCTCAGTTTGACAGCTTGTTTTTTCTATGGACAGGTGTTTGGGCTTATGGTTGTAGTTTTATATTGTGTGTTAGTGTCTGTAAATTTAATTAAATTTAACATTTTTAAGCAGCTTAAGCATAAAGTAGCTAAATATGTAATTTTGTGCTAATTCATGGGCGTATTTTGGACTTAAATATATCAATATTTCACAGTGTTCTGCAAAGGAGCTCCACTGTATGAAACCGCGGGAGACTAGAGGATAGAGAGCCACTGTCCTGCTGCAAATTCCGGCTCTCGAGGCAGATCTTAATTAGAATGAGGGCTCTCTGTGGTCACAGGGAGCCTAAAAGAAGTGGGTGGGACCCAGAGAAAAGGGTTGGAGAGGTTTGTAGGAGTCCAATGCAAACTGTCTACCTTTGATGCACCCTCCTATTGCTTGGGCCTGAGAACATAAGTCTCTCCTGTTTATTCTTGCTGAGGTTTTACATATATCTATATTAAACATCTGTGTACAGTGAAGGTGTGGTAAATGACTAAAACAATTAGCTATCATTGGATAAAAAAGAAACGCCTTTGGTCCCCTGCTAAAGATGAATCTTCGCACGCTCAGCTCAGCTCATCTCTGATGATGTTACTTGCCTATTAAAAAAAAAAATCTCCAGGCTCTGCCATTTCCAACCTAAGCAAACCCCGCATTTGTCTCGGCCTACTATTTAAGGCCTCTCAAGTCCTGACCCAGTGTGACTTGCCGACATTATTTCCACCACTGCCCTACGCACAGCCTGTAAGCCGGTCGGACCGAACTTGCCACCTGGCTTTCCAGCCTGGTCCACTTTCTTGCCTGTATGTTTGTTCTTACTGTTCTCTATTTTCTAGACTTTACTTTCTGGATTGAGACAACCCCACTTTCCCCAAATCGATGTTATCATATTGCCTTTGACTTCCTATATCTCTTTCAAGGTATTTAACATATTCTGCTTTCTAGAATGGTAATTTCCACATTTTATTATCCTGAGTTCACAATACAGACACACATACATCTGTCATAAGATAATCATGGCAAGGGAGTTCTATTCATCGGTGTCTGATACTGTGCCTGGCACACTGTTCTCACTTTACCTTTACTGCACTGAATTGAATTTGCATCCTCCGTAGTGCCAACATCAATTTTGCTGATGTTCTGTGCATCACAATTCTTCCCATTGCAAATCACAGATGAGCCAACACAAGAGGGCACAGTGACTACGCCACAGTCAGTAAGGAAAATATATTACGATATTTCACATACTAAGAAGTCTGGAGGTAGAGAGGCTCCGGGGCTGAATTCGGTGGTTCCGTGATGCCCTCTTCAGCACGTAGACCACCCTCAGTCCTGGTAACACCGTGGCTGCTGCAGACCCAGTTTCTGCACACAGGTACAACAACGGGGAGCAAAGGAAAGAAACCATTCCTTCTAGGATTCTCTTAGTATACAGGAAAATCTTTGAAAGAGACTACCAGCCGATCTCCTTTCACATATTATTGGTCAGAATTGCAACACATGTTTGTGCCTAAAACAATTGCTGGCAAAGAAAACAGAGCTAGCTCGACTGGCTCACACTAATCATGATGAACAGCCTTGGTCAGGGAAAAGACTCAGATTTCCCTAAGCACGTGACTATCACATATCTGAACAAAACTGGGTTCTGTGTCAGAGAGGAAGTGATAAATGGCTTTGTTTGGGCACGATAGTGCCAGCCACTGTCCATCTGGATTAGAGGTTATATCAAGCCTGGGCCCATCAGGATGGAAGTCTTGGGCTCTTGGACGGCAGTGAGTAGGTTGGGAGCCCTTGCCTGCTACGGGAGATAAGGACGAAGGATACTGTTCATTTCTAGACGAGAATTTCATATCTTCTTTTTCCTCAATCGTCCAACACATCCTTCCCCATCCTCAGGCTCAGCCAATGACCTTTCTGAGAAAACATAAGCAAAGAAATGTCATATTTTTCTACCTACATCTACCCCCAACTTACATCAGTGCCCACATAGTCTGCCTTTCCTCCACATTCTGTAAGGTCCATCCTCGCTCCCAGCTGAGGCCAATGCCTCCACCTGTGCTGAGTCCCATTCTCACTCATGCACTCAGGGCCATCACCCAGCCAGTCTCGGGTCTTTCGCATCACTTGATTTTCCCCTCTCTACTAGATCATTCCCATCCATAAGCAACATGCTCCCAACCTTAAAAATGCTCTCTTACCTGCATATCCTCCCACCGCTATGGACCCATTTCTCTGGTTCCCTTTGTGTCAAAATTCCTCAGAAGGGTTATCTACAGCCATGGCTCCAATTCCTCTTCCCCCATTCTCTCTTTGACTCCTCACTCTACTAAAACTATTTCTCTCAAGGTAACCAAAGGCATTCATTGGCTAAATCCAATGATCAATTCTCAGTCCTCATATTATTCAATTAGTTAACAGTATCCAACAAAATCAATCCCTCCTTTCTCCCAGAAACACATCTTGTACTTGGCATCCAGGACACCACACACGCTTGCTTTTTTCTTCAGTGGCACTGCACTGTCTTTCTTTATCAGATTTGTGGGTTCCTGCTCCTTTCTAAATGTCATGGTTCCCCAGCCCTTAAACTTCTTTTCTTTACCTACACTCATTTCCTTGGTGTTTTCTCTTTTTTTTTTTTATCAGCCTCATGGCTTTAACTGTCATCTATATGCTGATGACTCCCAATTTGTGTTTCTAGCCTGGACATCTTCCCTGGGTTCTAGACTCAGACATCCAACTGCCAACCTGACATCCTAATTTGAATGTCCACAAGGCATCTCAAATTTAACATGATTGTACCAGTTACCTATTGCCACATCACAAACTCTGGAGCTTAGTGGCAGTTTGGGCTGGGCTCAGCTACACGGTTCTGCCTGGAGTCACTAGTGCAGCTGAAGTTTTCTGGAGCTTCCCTGACACTGGGTGGTCTAAGATGCTGTCACTTACATGTCTGGCTATTAGCCGAGGCCACTGACCGGGGCACTTTGGCTGTCCTCTATACAGCTCTCCTGCAAGACTTCTTACATGGCTAGGGCAGCATTCTAAGAGGGCAAGCCCCGATATCTAAGCCCAAATGTATGACTCATTGCGGCTATTAACGTAATTAACCTCTCACAATGCCCAAAACAGAATTCATAACATCTCCTAACATCTACCACCCGCCATCCCACCCACCTCCCCAAAGTTGCTCCACCTACAGCCTTTCCCGTCTCAGTAAATGGCCAGTCTATCCTTTTAACTGCTCAGGCCAAAAACCTCAGAGGCATTCTCGAACCCCTCCCTTGTTTTTGTACTTCCCGTTAAATCCATCGTCAAACCGTCAGCTCCTCCTTTAAAAACATGTCCTGAATCCAAGCCCTTTGCCACCTCCTTGCCCAAGCCACCACCATCTCGCACCTGGGTTACTGCACTGACTTTTAACTGTTTCCCTGCTGTCACTCTTGACCCCCCATCCTATTTGTAGCGCAGCAGTCCAAGCAATCCCCCTGAAACATTAATCAGATCCTATCACTCCTCTCCTTGAAACTCCCCAAAGTGTTCAACAGCCAAGAAGTTGCTGCCCGGTTGTGCAGCCTCACCAGCCACCCCAGCCTCTAGATGTTTCTCAGCCGTCCCAGGCATGCTCCTGGCTCAGGGCCTTTGACCCTGCAGGTCCCTCTGCCCACGACGCTCTTCCCTCAGATTTCTGCACGCTTGCCTCCTTCCGCTCCTTCAGCCTGTTATTCCAACGCCCCATTTGCAGGGAGTCTCTGGCCGCTCTGTTTAACGCACTGACTGCCATGCAAGAAAAAAACAATTTTTTACTTGGGGCCACCATGTTTTATTATGAAAACAGAATACAAAATTTGAAAACAAAATGATCGTTGCTAATTTAATGAAAAATGAAATTTATTGACTTCTATTCACTCAATCCATGTTTTTAGAATTAACTCGTCAGTATTAATTATAACAATAAGAACATCAACAAGTAAGATTTTCACGAACCAACTACAGGGTTTTGCCCAGGTTTTGCTTCGTGAGGCCCGGCTCAAAACTAACGTGAGTTAAATACAACTCACATGGCAGTTAATGTGTTAAAATTGCAACCCCTGTTGCTCTAGCACTCCTTTGTCCCCTTCCTGGCTTTATTTTTCTCCTGGCACTTTTCAGCATCTCTTGTGCTATATATTTACTTGTTTATTTTCTGTCTCCTCCTCCTAGAATGTTAACTCCATGAGGGCAGGATTTCCTTTTTGTCTCCTTTGTTCATTCAGCACCTGGAACAGAGCCTGGCATTTAGTGGGTGTTTAATCATATTTGTTAAATGACTGCATCCCCTGAGCATTTCCTATGTGCTGTGTATTTCTCCCAGCGTATCATCCCTGTATTCCCCATGGTAACCCAAGGAAAAAGCATTACAGTGTCTCCTCAGATAAAGCGGATACTATTATCTCCATTTTGCAGATGAGGACACTGAGGCTGGCTGATTAAATAATGATCTGAGGTCACCTAACCAAGAGGGAGCGTGGGATTCCAGCTGAACTGCCATTCGCCTTCCTGGGGTTCTTATGTCCCGGAGGCAGGGCTGGCAGCTCGGTGGCCCTCTGGTCAGCATCTCTGTATGGCGTAACTTCTGACCACCATACTGTGGTTTTATCACTGACCCAAGTCAACAGTTATGAAAGAAAAGGAGAAGGAGGAAAAGAAAGAGGAGGGAAAAGAAAAGCAAGAATTCAAAGAGAAAGAGATGGAGGAGGTGGCGGAACCACCCATCTACGTCATGGTCCACAGCAGAGTACAGGGCCACACAGCAATCCCCCAGGGAAGGGGGTCCTCGTGTCTGTGTGTGTGTGTGTGTGTGCGTGTGTGCACCCCTCTCCAGATCCCCCGGCCCACAGTGATCCACAGTACAAACCCTGGTATTATGTCTGTCCTCTTTCTCCCTCATGCTAAAGACTGGATTCCTAGGCTGAAAATAAGCCTTTTATTATGCAGCAGTTGCCAAACTTTTGGAACAAATCTAACCCCACCCCAGATCCACTCCCAGGTGGCTTTGCTCTTTCCCCTCCCCCATGCTCCACAGCTGGCCTCAGGCAAAATGAGGCCTCCCTCAGATCTGGGGTAGGGCTCAGAAACTGCTGCGAACCCCCACCCCTGCGCAGGCTGAAATGGCTCTGCGGTGGGCGAGGATGAAAGGGAACCACTGACTGTCTGACATCTGGTGGCCAGAAGCCCGCTGGGAACGTCACTGCTGAATTCCACAAGTCAGCCGTGGTTGTGATGGAGGCTACTTTGGCTCTGTGGCTGATACACACACACACACTTAAAGAAAAAAATGTTTTTAAACAGCCTAGGACCAAGACAGATGGTTGTGGCTGATAGTTTCTGGAGAAAAACAGCAACTCCTGTGTTTGGCTTATCATATGATACGTCACAAAGAAAAGGGGCTTTGTTCTATGATTGGTTTCTCTAGTCAATTAAATGTTTAATATCTGCCTGCTGTTTAAGGAGAGATAGTTCAGATATATTTCACAGACACATGTGTAGCTACTTAATTAAAAGTATTCTTTTTTTCTTTCTTTCTTCTTCCTTTTTTCTTTCTCTCTCCCTTCTTTTCTGTTTTCTTTCTACCTCTTTTATTTTCTCTCTCTCTCCTTCTTTCTTCTTTCTTTTTGTCTCCTTCTCCTCCTCCCTTCTCTCCTTTCTTTTCTTAATTTTCCTTCTTGGTTCATTCTCTCTTTGCCTAGCTCTTGTCTTCCCTTTCTGCTCCTCCCCACTCCCTCTTGTGTAAATAGCAAATTAGAAGTGAGGGAGAAAAGGGAAAGAAGAAGGAGTCATAGAATGTTGTAGAAACTACACGTGATGGCGGGAGATGCGTGTGGACATGCTAACTCATGCCGTGAACCTATGGTGCGTGTGTAGGCTCCCAAGTGCTATCACTGTGACCTCAGCCTGGAGGAGACGCTGCTGCTGGTTAGGTCCCAAGGGCCCCAAGGTCTGGGCCGGGTGTGGGATTTGTGGGTGATCAGTAATTAAGGCTCTTGGGTACATGTAGAAACAAAAAGCTTGATCTCTTACTTTTTGTATGAACCGCCCATCCCAAGCAGCTCAGCTAGGGAGAGAGGCAGACGCCACAGGCGAAGTCACCCAGATGAAAACTCACGAAACGCCCCACCCTGTGGCTGCTGCAGCTTCCTGGAACTCAGGGGCTGGAGATCCACTCTGTGGGCACGAGGGTGTAGTCCAGGGTACTCCTTCCTTTAACCATCCATTCCGTGCAGCTTTAGCTGAGTGGGAGGAGCAGAAGACACAGTTATACTGGGCAGCCTCCGACCTCAAGAAACTCAGTAGGTAAAACATACATTAAACAAATAATCTAAATCAGTAAAAAAGCACGGCCCTAGAGGTCTATGCCAAGCACAGAGCTTTCCTAGACGATTAACTCGATTCTCGAAGGAGGGGAGGAGGGATGCTTCCTAGGGAGTTTGCCCGGTTGATGGGTCAGAGAGGGAGGAAGGGCACACTTAGCAGACTACCTAGCACAGGCAAAGGCACATCCAGGAAACCACAGACAACTGGTAAGGCCAGATCATAGTGAGAAGACTCAAAAGATGGAGAAAGACCAAGGGGGGTTGGGCGTCCATGTCATCTATTCTGAGAAATTTGTGTCTTCTGCAAGCAATTGGCAGCCGCAGAAGGTTCACATCTACACTGTAGAAAGATGCACATTTGAGAAGGGTGGATGGGCGGGGAGTGAGATCATCACCCGGGAGACCAAGTGGGAAATCACGACAATAGTCTAGAGAGAGGTGATGAGGGCCTGAGCCGGGGCAGAAGCCATGAAAATAGAAAGGAACAGACAGCTTCAAAAGAAGTTAAGGAGGTAGAATGGCCAGTCCCTAGTTACCAATCGAATGTGGAAAGTGGGAACTCTAAAATTAATTCAAAGGCTCTGGCTTCTGTGATCGAGTGAAAAGTGGTATCATCAACTAAGATAGGAAATTGAGGAGAAAAAAATGGTTTAGAGGGAAAAATAATGAGCTGAATTTGGGCATGTTTAGTATAAGGTCAGGCGACGTCCAGGTGGAACATTTCAGAAGGCAGTTGGCTCTATAGGTATAAAGCACAGAAAAAAAGGACTAGGCTGAAAATGCCAATTAAGGAGTTGTCTACGGACCAACAGGAGAAACCACGTGGGGTGGGGGTACAATGGGGTCACACAGAAAGGAGGTGGGAGCCTGACCTTTTCCTCATACCCTGGTCCAATCCAATTCTAAGTATATCCTGAGTTCATTTCTCACCACCCCCATCACCACTACCTTACCCTGAGCCTCGATCACCTCTCACCTGGACCATGCAATAATCTACCAGTTGATCTCCTTGCTTCCACTTTTGCTTCCCTATATTTTCTATATAAAAGCCAGATTGACTTTTTAAAAACGTAAATTATGTCACTTTACTGCTCCAAGGCATCTAATGGCTTCCTTTGACAATAGACTAAAACCCGAATTCCCAATAAGCCCCACATGAGGTGGCCTTTGCTGTCCCCTCTGAACTCACCTTGCCCCTCTCCCTCTTGCTCATTCTGCTCCTGCCACACTGACTTTCTATCTCTCAAACATGCCAAGCTTGATCCTGTCTCAGCGCCTTTGCACTTCTTGTCCTTTTATCCTGGAATGTTCTTCCCCCAGATCGTAACATGATTTTGAGTTTCTGCCCAAATTTTCAAGTTTGAATTATACTTCTTTGGACACAGTAAGTCTAGTTGTTTTAATGGGTGTGTGGGATAATTCAGTATCTCATGATTTTGTAGGCCTTTCTAGTTATATCCAACTATATGCTAGAAATTTCACTTTGAAATATTTTGAAGCTTAGGGTAATAAGGTCTTCCTCCTGCTTCTGCCAGGTTCCCTGTCTGGAACCACTTTAACCCACGTTCCAGGCTCAAGATTTTCTATAGTATACAGATGACTTGAAGTCAGGTTGCAAGTACGAGTAAGGGCTAATTTATTTCTGGTTCACATTTACCCAGAAAACGTAGCTCTGGGGGCATCCCAGCTACAAGTTCAGAGCATCCATCTTCATCCTGGGCTTTGATGTTTGTTTCCCTTGCCTTATGAGGCCGAAAGCTCGGCTAAGTTTTGCAGATATTTATTCTACATCTGCAGATGTCCTCATGGCAAGAGTGGCTTTGAGTGATGATTCTCCTCTTCCCCTAGCTTTTGTCCAGTAACTCCTCATCACTTCAATAACTATTCTTTAACATTATTTAAATTTTGTCCAGGTATTTTAGTTGACCTCAGTAGGAACACTGGTCCAAATGTCCTGGTCTGATATTAAAAGCAGGAGTCTTTCTTCCCCCAGATTCTCTATGATTCCTTTCTTTTTTTTGAGACAGAGTCTCACTTTGTTGCCCTGGCTAGAGTGCCATGGCATCAGCCCAGCTCACAGCAACCTCAAACTCCTGGGCTCAAGCCATCCTCCTGCTTCAGCCTCCCGAGTAGCTGGGACTACAGGCATGCGCCACCATGCCTGGCTAATTTTTCCTATATATTTTTAGTTGGCCGATTAATTTCTTTCTATTTTTAGTAGAGACAGGGTCTCCCTCTTGCTCAGGCTGGTTTCGAACTCCTGACCTTGAGCGATCCACCCGCCTCGGCCTCCCAGAGTGCTAGGATTACAAGCGTGAGCCACCGCGCCCGGCCTATGATTCTTTTCTTCATTCAGATCTCCATGCAAATATCATTTCTTCAGAGAATCCTCTCCTGACCACCCCATCAAAACTAGCCACTTCCCTCGTTTGCATTTTCTGCTTTAATTTTCTTCAAAGCACTTACCTCCGACATGTGATTGTATATATGTTTGCTTCCTTGTTTTTTGTCTGTTTCCTCAATTAGAATTTATTTACTCATTCATTCAACAAGCCTTTATTGAGCACATCCTTTGTGCTAGGCAGTATTCTGGGCTTCCAGCACACACTAGAGAACAAGATAGGCTGGATTCTAGCCCACAGGGAGCTCATATACTCAAGGGGAAGACAGACGATAAGCAGAGAAACAAACACAGAAGGTAAGCCCGTGGGGACAGCAAACTCTCCTGCTTTCTTTACCATCTCAGGGAGAAAAGTGCTTTATGTTAACTCATTATGTGTTAAGTTTTTTAAAAAACAAAAAATTCTTGTCCCAATGTTATTTTTCAGTATTATTGAGTCCCTAGTGTTTAGACTGTATTGTTGGTTTACTGTTTTTTTTTCTTCTTCTTAAATATGTGGCATTTCAAGCATGGTAAGGGTTAAACACACTTGCATGTCAGCCTGGAAATATAATCACCATTTATTATATTACTGTTATGGGAAAATATGTTCTGAGTTCCAAATAATTAACTTCCAAGTGAACCTTTGGAAACTGTCAGCCAGGCTCATATATATTTGGGTGAGATTTGCCAATGTCTTTGCAGTCTTTTACAGGGAGTGGCAACATGCCAGTCAGATTGGGCCAGGCAGCCCTGGCGACCACTGGGGTAACAGATGCCTCAGAAAGAGCACCCCATCTAGAAGGCTCCATTCTGCTATAAGCTCATGATTGTTTGGATTCTTAGAATCTCAGATCCGTGGTGCCATACCTATCCCTGTGTAAGGACAGACGCTCTGTGATCAAACTAACATTTTTTTTTTCACCAGAGGGGCCAAGCCAAATTCTTATGAGTCCTCCACCTGGACCACAGCATGGTTGAAAGTGGCAGCCAGCCCAGGCAGACAGCCCAGCTGCCCTGGGACGTTGAGAGACAGAGAGATTGGGGGTCAGCCAATCTAGCTCAGAGAAGCCACTCCAAGTGACAAGCATCATGGCTTCCAGCCCACCCACAGGCTCTGGGTTCTTTCAACTCTTCAGCAAAGGGAAGGAGCCCAAAGAGGGAAGAGCATGGCCAAGAGCCAGAGCTGGGTGTAAGAAGCAGCTGATCTTAGGCCATTGGGTTAAGGCAAAAAAAAAAAAAAACAAAAAACAAAAAACAACAACAACAAAAACAGGATTTGCAGAGATTCTGGAAAAGAGAAATGGAGAGCAATGACCTGCTGCAGGTTTGGGGCTGGGAAAGATGGGGAGCCTCTCGACCATGGTCAGGAGAGGGTTCAGAGCGGAACATTGGCGGAAGAGATGAACTCTTCTGAGTCTTTTGATCTAGGTGTTGAGCTACGCAGTTGAAAAGATTCTCAGTCCCAATCAGATATGGCCTTGGACAGACGGATGAGGTCGTGAATTTGTGAAGATCGATCATAAAACTGTGCACTGGAAGAGCCCTTAAAAAGGTCTGTTTAGAAACAGGACCTTCTGGACGTGGCTTGGGAACCCGCATTCTAAATGCCGGAGTAACTCATGCACAGCCAGTTTGGGACTTTCTGATCAGTCTAACCAACCTCATTTTACAGAAAAAACTTGGGTCCAGAGAGGCCAAAACACAGCATAAGCAGCAGAGCCTGGACTGGAAGCTAGAATTTCTGACGCCTGGTTCCCTGCGCCGTGGGCTGTGTGAAATACATAACTAGTGAAGAGAACATCTAATGAATTCTGAGAACTAAGTGCCAGGCATTTTGCTAAGTTCTTTACACCTATCATTTAATCCTTCCAACCTCCCTCTGAGGGCAGGTGCTATTGTCATCCCCCTTTACATATGAGGAACCTGGGGAAAGAGAGGCTAAGGAACCTGACCAGAGGTTGGTGTAAGTAAGCGCAGATCTGGGACACAAACCCAGGCATTCTGCTTCAGACCCACTGTTCGCTGTCGGCCAAGAAAATAAGCAAGCACAGTGCTGGGGTTTTGTGGAGGAAGAAGAATGTTAGCTGAATAGAGTCAATCTTATTTTCCCCTCTGGGATAAACCAGTCATCAGAGCTCCACCAGAGGGTAAATCCAGATCCTTCTCCAACGCTAGATGGCGCACCTCGGGTTCCGAGCGCCCACCTGTGGTTCGAGCTTTGGGGACTACCCACTCGCCACCCTGATCTCAAGAAGTAATAGTCACCTTTATTTTCTTTTTCAAGACAGATGGTATTCTGTGTAAGCTATTCCTGGTCTTCAGCTCTGGGGATCCTTGCCTGTGTAGGAGGGTAATCACCAGGAAGAAAGCTGGCTCTCAGGAGAATTGTTTAGCAGGACACTTTTAGCTCCAGCTTGGCTGTGTTGTGAGGTAAGGAGGCTTTGCTCTTTTTGCTTGGCATTTCAAAGTACACCAAGAACAATTAACATCAGTTGCTTGTGAGCACATAGTATCAGGCTATCTTTGGAAAAAAATGCCTTGCCTTCCACTTCCTGTCAGGTGAGAAAGGAGAACTTTCTTGTCCCCCCCTTAAAAAATTTAACTTTATGCCATTTGTGGTTTTATATTAGCTTTTTGAGTATAGTCACTATAGGTCTGGAGACTTCAGACTGATAGAACCACTTGGCCATATTTCATCCACAAATAGCTTTTGTGTTGGCCCCCAACAGTGTTTAATTTATTTTTAAACATTAGTTTCCAATGAGCAAAAAATTAGGAAGAATTCAAAACAAAATGTGTATTTCCTGATTCTCTTCAAGAGCAGGAAAATCAGGCAACACTGGACCTTCACTGCCAACAGCAATGCTTTGGTGACGCCATGCAGGTTCCTGCAGGCTGTGCCCAGTCCATGGGGACGCAGCACTCTCTGTCACCAAGCTTCAGCCTGGCTTCTGTCGGCTTCTGAGTTTAACTCCCCGGTAGAGACGATTAAGGAGTCTTCCAAAGTGTCCAAAATAAACACCTGATTCCACGCCAATCCAGGAGAGGTTTCAAAATTCAAATATAAAATGTTTTGTAGCAAGCTGGAATGTTCAGCCTGGGCACCAGACGTATTTGCTGACTGGGGACTTCTGTGCCCTCCTCTCCTTTGGCATCGCTCCTTCCCTTAGGACCCTTTCCAATTCAATTCTCTGCCTGCTGGTATCTCCTGAAGGGGCCACCACCGTGCACTGTTCAGCACTTATTTCCTTTAATCGTTTCTGTGTCTGGAGGGCAGAGGCATTCTTTTAATTGTACTTTTCACTCCCCACCCAACACTTAGCACAGTTCTTTGCTTATCATAGAAGTTCCATAAATGTGGAAATTAGAAAGAATGTTATGCCAGGAATCAGCCATAACACATCTGGGGTGGTGATGGGAGTCAGGGTTGGAAGATCATCCAGAAGGATTCAAGGCGTCTAGGTGGTTAGAAGAAGGGGTAGGTTGAAATTCAAAGAACTGAGAACTGAGAAGGGATAAGTGAGTCTAGGGGTTCTGGGACGGAGGCCCAGGCGGACGCCTCTGGGAGCGTGGTCTTGGAGAAAGCATTGGGCAGGTTGGTGCCGTCAGAGAGCTCCACAGCAGGCTGAGATGGACCTTCTGGAAGATTCTGTGTCTCTCCTCTTTCTCTTCCCCACCCTGTTCAATTCTTCAGAGAATTCCATTGAATCTACTTTGCTCCCACTTCTCACAACCTGCATCCCCACCACCCTAGTCCGAGCCAGGGTCATCTCTCAC
>CAUYRT010038241.1:0-11744 GCA_963574885.1 Lepilemur ruficaudatus
GGAGGCTGAGGCAGAAGGATTTCTTGAGCCCAGGAGTTTGAGGTTGCTGTGAGCTAGGCTGATGCCACAGCACTCTACAGCCCGGGCAACAGAGTGAGACTCTGTCACAAAAAAAAAAAAAAAAAAAAAAAGAAAGAAAGGATGAGGGGGACCTTTAGATCCAGCAAAATACTTTCCTAAAAAGGGTAGGAGAATGTCAGAACCAATTATAGAAGTATGTTGAAGTGTTAAAAAATAAGCTTAACTAATGTGAAAAATGTAGGATGTACCTGAGAAAAATGGAGTAGGGAGAACAAGGAAATTGACTTTGGTTTTACAGCTACAGAAAAAGAGAGAGCAAACTGGGATGTTTAGACCTGAAAAATTACTTTAGACCTGAAGAATTAAAAAAACTATAGAGAAACTTCTGTTCATGATTTTTGCCCACTTTTTAATGTTTTTTGTTTGTTTGCTTGGGTTTTTTTTGCTGATTTGTTTGAGTTCTTTGTAGATTCTGGATATTAGCTCTTTATTGGATGTGTAGATTTTGAGTCTTTTTTCCCATTCTGTAGGTTGTCTATTCTGTTGAATATTTCCTTAGGTGTGCAGAAGCTTTTTATTTTAATCAAGTCCCCTTTATTTATTTATTTGTGTTGCTGTAATTGCCATTGGGGTCTTAGTCATAAATTTCTTGCCTAGACTGATATCTAGAAGAGTTTTCCCTACATTTTCTTTAGAATTCTTAAAGTTTCATGCCTTACATTTAAGTCTTTTATTCATTTTGAATTAATTTTTGTGAGTGGTGAGAGTTAGGGGTCCTGTTTTACTCTTCTGCATGTGGCTATTCAATTTTCCCAGCACGATTTATTGAATAGGGATTATTTTACCCAACGTACATTGTTCTCTGCATTGTCAAAGATCAGTTGGATATATATAGATGGTTTTACATCTGGGTGCTCTATTCCGTTCCACTGGTCTATGTCTCTACTTTTGTGCCAATACCATGCTATTTTGGTTACTATAGCTTTGTAGTATAGTTTGAAATCTGGTAATGTGATGCCTCCAGACTTTGAGTATGAAAAAAAAAATGAGATAAGACATATGGGTTTTCAGTAGGTCCTTAGGGTGCTCAGTTTTGGGAAGCATGCCTAACCAATCACCATTTTGTCTTATATCATTTTTCTATTGAAATTTTGAAGAGATCTTTTAACTGGAAAAAAAAAACTGTGGGCAAGGGGAAAATATTAGGTTGATGCAAAAGTAATTGTGGTTTTAGCATTATTGACATTTGCCATTTGATATTGGAATACATTTTTTAAAGAAATGTGGTTATGTTATATATCAATTTAATGCACATTTCTCACTTTATATTTTTTTGCTAATAACTTATTACTTGCTGTTTACATTTATGTTAGGCTATGGAAATGATGTTAGACAAAAAGCAAATTTAAGTGATTTTCTTATTTGAATTCAAAATGGATCATAAAGCAGTGGAGACAACTTGCAACATTAACAGCACATTAGGTCCAGGAACTGCTAATGAATGTACAGTGCTGTTGTGGTTCAAGAAATTTTACATAGAGGAGGAGAACCTTGAAGATGAGGAGTGAAGTGGCCGGCCATCGGAAGTTGACAACAACCAATTGAGAACAATTATCAAAGCTGATCCTATCATGAATATACAAGAAGTTGCCAAAGACCTCAACGTCAACCATTCTACAGTAGTTTGGCATTTAAAGCAAATTGTAAAGGTGGAAAAGCTTGATAAGTGGGTGCCTCATGAGCTGACTGAAAATAAAAAAATCACTGTTTTGAAGTGTTGTCTTCTCTTCCTGTACGCAAAAGCAACGAACTATTTCTTGATTGGATTGTGATGTGCAAGGAACAGTGGATTTTATACAACAAAAAGCTCAGTGGTTGGACTGAGAAAAAGCTTCAAAGCACTTCCCAAAGCCAAACTTGCACCAAAAAAGGTAAGGATCACTGTTTGGTGGTCTGCTGCCCGTCTGATACACTACAGCCTTCTGAATCCCAGTGAAACCATTACATCTGAGAAGTATGCTCAGTAAATTGATGAGATGCACCAAAAACTGCAACACTGGCCATTCCATTGATCAACAGAAAGGGCCCAATTCTTCTTCTCCATGACAATGCCCCAACCTCAAGTAGAACAATCGATGCTTCCAAAGTTGAACGAATTGGGCTATGAAGTTTTGCCTCATCCACCATATTCACCTGACCTTTCACCCACCAACTACCAATTCTTCAAGCATCTTGACAACTTTTTTCAGGGAAAAAATGCTCTCACAACCAGCAGGATGCAGAAAATGCTTTCCAAGAGTTCACTGAATCCTGAAGCACAGATTTTTACACTACAGGAATAAGCAAACTTATTTCTCATTGGCAAAAATGTGTTGATTGTAGTGGTTTCTATTTTGATTAATAAAGATGTGTTTGAGCTTAGTTATAATGATTTAAAATTCACGGTGTGAAACCGCAGTTACTTTTGCGCCAACCTAAATACTTCTCAAAAGTATTAATAACAGAAGTTTTTGATAAAATAAAAACACAGACTATGGTGGATTTTTAGAAGCACAAGTGTTAACAGTTGATATTTTTAGGGAAGGAGAACAGGCAGTATTTATTCTTAGGTATCTTTGGGAAATTGGTAGCAAAACTTGCTGTTCTATCGGAGAGGATGCTGCAAAATCTACTCTGTGTAAATGTATCATTTCCCTACATTAAATCACTGCCATTTTTTTCCTCTGATGCATTCTTTCTGTCAATCATTGTCATCTTGTATGTGTGATATCTATTATGGAAAAAAATTGCAGTAAAGATGGAGACTTGTAAGGAGTATCTACAAATTACAGTGCAAATAGCAGCTGTAATTCTATTCCATATATGTACAGGAGAAGCACACATGGAGAATTAGTACATAGGGTTCCTAGAATGGGTTCCACAAACATCAGTGTTTAGAATTACAGGCACCTGAGAAAATAATGTACTGGGACAAGTCAGTTGCCAGAGAATTGCAGTTGTGCTGGTAAGTTCTGAACACCTGTGCATAGAGAGGCTGACTCAGTGTTCCTTATTGAATTTGCTTTGAATTTTCCACTGAGAAGAGTTTAACTTGAGCTCATAAGTTTTTAATGCAATGTTACTATTATTTTCTAACATAGTCCAAATATAGTTGTTTAATATTTATTTTTGAATTCCAGTTTGCTTACTAATTTCATTTTTTTGTGAATTATGACCTTATTTTTCATATACTAGGTAATTCATTTAGATGTGTACACGTCTATTTGTGTATGTATGAGTGTGTCTATGTGTTTTCTTTTTTGAAAGCCTTCCAAGTTTTCTATACGAGCATGCCTCATCTTATTGCACTTTGCTTTACTGTACTTTGCATATATTGTTTTTTACAAATTGAAGATTGTGGCAACCCTGTGTCAAGAAACACTGTCAGCACTATTTTCCAACAATATGTGCTTACTTCATGTCTCTGTGTCACATTTTGGTAAATCTTGCAATATTTTAATCTTTTCTATTATTATTTCTGTTATGGTGATCTGTGATCAATGATCTTTGATGTTACTGCTATCATTATTTTGAGGTGCTGAAAATTGTACCCATATAAGACAGTGAACTTCACATCATTTGCAAAGGTATTTTCTGACTGTCCCACCAACCATTGGTTCCCCTATCTCTCTTCCTCTCCTAGGGCCTCCTTATTTCCTAAAACATAACAATATTGAAATTAGGCCAATTAATAACCCTACAATAGCCTCTAAGTGTTCAAGTGAAAGGAAGAGTACCACGTCTCACTTTAAAACAAAAACTAGAAATATTTAAGCTTAGTGAGGAAGGTATGTTGAAAGCTGAGATAGTCTGAAGTTTAGACCTCTTGCTCTGAATAGTTAGCCAGGTTGTGAATACAAAGGGAAAATTCTTGAAGGAAATTAAAAGTGCTACTCCAGTGGACACAGGAATGATAATATAGTGAAACATCTCCATAACATAAAAATAAAAGGTGAAGCAGCAAGTGCTGATGTAGAAGCTTTAGAAAATTATTCAGAGTACCTAGCAAAGATAATTGATGAAGGTGGCTACACTACACAACAGACTTTCAATATAGGTGAAACAGCCTTCTTTTGGAAGAAAATGACATCTAAGACTTTCATAGCTGGAGAGGACACATCAGTGCCTGGCTTCAAATCTTTGAGGGACAGGCTGATGCTTGTTAGAAGCTAATGAAGTTGGTGACTTGAAGTTGAAACCAATGCTTATTAACCATTCCAAAAATTCTAGGATTGTTAAGAACTATGCTAAATCTACTTGGCCTGCTCTCTATAAATGAAACAACAAAGCCTGAATGGAAGCACATCTGTTTACAGCTTGGTTTAACTGAGTATTTTAAGCCCACTGTTGAGAACTACTGCTCAGAAAAAAATATTTCTTTCCAAATATTACTGCTCGTCAACAATGCACCTGGTCACCCAAGACCTATGATGGAGATGTACAGGGAAATTAATTTTGTTTTCATATCTATTAACAGAACATACATTCTGAAGCACGTGAATAAAAGAGTAATTTTGACTTTCAAGTCTTGTTATTTAAGAAATACATTTTGTAAGACTGTAGGTACCATAGATTATGATTCTTCTGATGGATCTGGGCAAGGTAAGTTCAAAACCTTTGTGAAAGAATTCACCACCCTAGATGCCATTAAGAACATTTTTGATTCATGAGAGGAGGTCAAAATAGAAACATTAGCGGGACTTTGGAAGAAGTTGATTTCAACCTTCGTGGGTGACTTTGAGGGGTTCAAGACTTTAGTGGAGGAAGTCACTGCAGATGTGGTAGAAAGAGCAAGAGAATTGGAATTAGAAGTGAAGCCAGAAGATTTGATTGAATTGCTGCAATTACACGATGAAAATTAAATGGGTGAGGAACTGCTTCTTATGGATGAGGATAGAAAGTGGTTTCATGAGACAGAATCTACTGGCGAAGATGCTGTGAACATTGTTGAAATGACAGCTAAAGGATTTAGAATACTATGTAAACATAGTTGATAAAGCAGTGGCCAGGTTTGAGAAAATTGTTTTAATTTTGAAAGAAGTTCTATTGTGGGTAAAATGCTATCAAACAACATCACATGCTACAGAGAAATCTTTTGTGAAAAAAGAGTCAATTGATGCGACAGACTTCATTGTTGTCTTATTTTAAGAAACTGCCACAGCCACAACAGCCTTCAGCAACCACCGTCCTGATCAGTCAGCAGCTATCTACATGGAGTCAAGATCCTCCACCAGCAAAAAATTGTGATTTCCTGAAGGCTCAGATGATCATTAGCATTTTTCAACAATAAAATATTTTTTAATCAAGGTGTGGATATTGTTTTTTTAGACATAAATCTATGGCATACCTAATGATACAGTGTGAACATAAATTTTATATGTACTGGGGAACCAAAATATTCTTGTGACTTGCTTTATTGTGATATTTGCTTTATTGTGGTCATCTGGAACTAAACCTGGAGTATCTCTGAGGTATGCCTGTGCTTCATTAGAGGATATTGACCCAATAAATGTTTTACAGCCAAGACCTCGATGTGGCACATGTTCTTTCTGGTTGTCATCCATTGTTGAGAACTTAGCCACTGGGCCATACCTTCTTGCAAAGGAGGCTAGAAAATAAGGTCTCTAGCTAGTTGCCCATGTTTCCCATTCAAACTCTGTGTCTGTGGGAGAAAGAAAGACTGGTTTTAGAGGGAAACACTGTTATACAACAAAGATCAAAAAAGAGTTAAATTCTCTCTTTATACTTGTGACTTGTTTAGTTGTATCTTATAATGTCATGTATTTTTATGTCATATTATTCAGTGCATACAAGTTCATGACTTCTTCCATTCCCCCCCCCATATAAAACAGCAAGGTCATGACGTTACATAAAACCACTCACATGCTAGTGTGTTCATATACACATATACACATACACACATATGCATACATAGCACCCATATGTATACATGCCTACTATACATATACACAAGCATTTATATAAAAATGTCTAAACTCAATGAAAAAGAGACAATTCTATAACTTCCAGAAAGAAAAATTAGGACAGATACAAAAGAATAAAACTCAGACTATCAGACTTCTCATAGGTAGCTTGACAATATCTATATAATTCTGAGGGATATATGTCCATGAAACCAATATTGTATATTTGGAAAAAAGTCTCATATATATGAAGACAAAATAAAGACTTGTCTTTTGTAGAAAATTGACATACATCCCATATAGTGTTCTTTTCTTGAAAAAATCACTAAAAAATAGATTCTGTAAAGCAAACTCATAATCAAAATAAAGAATTCAAGGGAAGAAAACATAGAAAATAATAGAAAGCAATGAATACACAGTTGATTTTAAATAGCCATTGATAACATAGTGACATTTTAAGAAAGTATTAGGAAACAAATAATAAAACATGGAGATTACTTAAAAATAACAATTACTGTTTTAAACAAAGATTAAGATTACTGCTAATTTCAATTAAATCTTGGTGGTGGGGGTACTGGAGAGGGAGAACATGATAAAAGGTGTATGTGTGTATTGAGTATAGTGTACATTATGAACATATAATTTAATCTCCAAGAAAGTTAGTCTTTTTGTTTGTTAGAACTTACAGATACTGCTTAGCTATATCTTGATTTGATGAAGAAATACATAACTTCAACTTTAAGGATATAGACTAATATGAAACAAATAGATGTAGAACTGAAAAACTACCAGAAGTTGGTAGCAGAGGGGACAATAAACAATATTCAATTCTCCACGAAAGAGCAGGAAAGAAATAAAAATAAGAAGCGTATGCTTATTCCACTAAAACAAAGTAAAATAAATTACATCAGGAATAAGATAAAAGTAGCGATTATAAAAAATATGAAATGGCAAAGCAATTCTACTGAAGTTCAAACATTATCAGATTGAGTTTAAAAAGCAAAATTCAGCAATGTGTCATTTATAAGTTTCATTTACAACTAAATAGCATAAAAATAATTGAAAATAGAACAATGACCAAAGATACATAAATAAAGAGCAACAGAAATGTTATTATCCAAAGAGTGGAATTTATGGCAAAATGATTAAGTGGAATAAGAGAAATGTTTAATTATAAGAAAACAGACATGGTGTAGGCTAACGGGTGCAGGTATGCCTCGGTGCACAAACTCAAGTGAGCCCAAATTTTCTACTCAGAGTTATGAAGTTCTGCTCCCTCTCTTTGGGCTTTTGACAAGTCTTCCATAGTGCAGCATCTTAGCCCTCACATTATAGGCTATCTTCCAATATAGCCTTCTTTTTTTTTTTTCTTCTATTTATCCTCTTGTTTATTTTCTTTTCCATTTTGTCTTCCTTTCTCTGACAAATTAGCACAAGGATGAAACCAGAGTTGCTGGCTTACCTAGGCTCAAATCCTTACCAGTTTGTGACCACAAAGAAAGGGGGTTTCTCTCTTCCAGATATAGATTGAAAAATCCTCGGACAGATTCTGTGGAGTCAGAACTGTGTTCAGTCTCTGGTTCTGCCTCGACTGTCTGTGTCATTTCAGGGGAATAACTTAACTTCCCTCTCATGTTCTCACCACAGGATAATGATTGTAATAGGTCAATTTTACAGGGCATTGTAAGGAGTAAATAGGGAGCTGCATATTAATAGCAGTGTGCCTGCCAAAACTGAGTTCAAAAAAGTTAAAATTATTGTAGTAATGCAGATATGCTTGCTATGATGGGTTGTTCTTAGTCATGTATTTTCCAACATTTTGATCAGTTCCTTGAATGAAAGCACATCAGGAATATTTATTAAATTTATAAATATTAAACAGTTGGGAAGGGTAGCTAAGGCATTTTTCCTACTCGTATGAAAACACCTAACTAAAATGATGAAATTTAGTAGGAATATAAATTGTCTTCATTGTAGTCTAATATTGACACTCAAAACACATTTATGTAAATTTAGAAAGGGGCCAACTAAACTAGCAACAACTATTTCATATGGAAATATCTGAAGTTGTAATTGATTATAAATGCATTATGAATATACAATAATTACAGTGAGTTGGTTGCTTAAAAAGCTAACAATAGTTAAGTACAGAAAAACAGAGTATCCCTTTTTACTTTATATTAGGTCATGTTTTACTTAGTCTTCTACTTATTCCAAGTGTCACTTTTGAGGTAAGTATTGGAAAACTTCTTGTGTCCATAAGCATTCAGCTTTGACTATGAGACATTTGGAAATCCTCTGATCTGCAACAGACTGAACGTTAGTCTGGTGGTTTTTCAGTTCTACATCTACTTGTTTTATATACAACTTAAAACCATATTAGAGTAAATATAAGAACTAAAATCATAAAATTTTGGTGCTGAACCCATTTGGTTTAAATTGTAGATTTGCCAATTACTATCTGAATGACTTTGTCCAACTTGCTAAATTGCTCTAGGATTTAGTTTTCTTATCTGTAACATGAAGATAATATTAGTATTTGCTTCCTAAATATAAGAAAAAATATCAAATAGTTAAAATTTCAAAGAAACAAAAACATATGCCTCTGCTCTGTGAACTGATGGAATACTTATCATCTGGAAACTTCTCTTCCCATCAGTTGATCATCTCTGTATCATCCTGTTTGTGTGAGGTTGGCATTAGTCCAGAAGATATTTGGAGTCCCTTCTAGTTTGGGAGTCTATATTTCCATAAAATTCAGATCATAAAGTGCAATGAAAATTCTGTGCTTTTTAAAAAATAAATTTTATTAGCAGGGTCACTCAAAAAAACCTTACCATCATTTTCATTAAATGTCATTCACTAATGTCTTTTATTTGTGGAAAAACTAATTTATTTTTTTATCAAAATTTAGCTACCTATAGCTAGATAGTAAATTTTAATTCAAGTATAAAATTTTAATATTGTAGTACTTTCATAAACAGTTAATTATTCATTAAACATTATTCATATAGCTTATGGAAAACAGGTCCACATAGTAGTACTTTTGTGCATATAATGCTACAAAGTTGATGGTTCCTTATGATAAAGTGATAACTTTGTCATGTGCAAAACTTTTGTTGTTTTTTTAAAACTTATAATTCCTTTATTCTTTCAAAAGGTAAATCCATTGAGTAAAGAAAATTATTAGACATTTTGACATATTTAGTCATATAGATACATATTTAGTCACAACACTGAAACAGTATTAAGGAGAAGCAATACATATCTGATGTTTTTGAAAAGAAATATGTTATTTTCAAGTAATGCCATACTATTAAAGTTGTTTTTGTCTTTTCCCCCAAAAAGGTTTAGACTAATTATCTGAAAAAGTAATCATTTAGTCACTACCATTTGACTTGCTTAAACAGAGATCTTCAAGGACATAAGTTTATGTATTATACTTATACTTTTATGAAATACATGTATAGAATTTACAGTGCTTCTTAATATTTCAAAAATTATTTATCATTCTGCTAAAATTAAGAGTATCATGCATGCTTCAAATTCCATTTTATGATGAGTCTTTTTAAGCATTTCACAGTTCAAACATTTAAGAGATACCATTCAATATTCTTAAAGGTATATAAAACTTAACCATACTCTATAAAATGTGTATGAAGAATATATCAATAAAAACAAATATATTATGTCCAGATCCCAACAGACATGATTTTGGGCTTTAAGAGTGACTTTCAAGTAATTCTCGTATATCTACTATTTTTGGGAATTTTCCTTTTTTCCTTGATGGGTGACTATTTTGTGTTATTTTTTTTTAGTAGTCTATATGTATAAAATTATAAAATGGATTTTCTTTGAAAATTTGGCTGTTTTCATGATATTTTTATTTTGCCAGTATTTTAAGAAAATCTAGCATTCTGTCATTTGTTTCCCATGAGAATTGCTTGAATTAAAATTGGTAATCTAAAATTCATTTTCTAACTATAATTTAGACTTTTTCTTTAAATTGTATTTTTCACACATCAGTGCAGTTTAAACTCTTAATTATGTGTTAACTATGTGGGAGGGAAGAAAATTCAAATTACAAGTGATGCAAATCTTTGTTACCTTTTTATCATTCTATAAAATGCATGCTTTGGGTATATGAAGTATAAAGAAGTTTGAAAGTTTGGATAAATTTTTCCTTCCTTTTTATTCTCCCAGAAGAGCCATCTTCAGTAGAATTTATAGAGCCTAGAGTGGATTTGTGTAATTAGCTTGGTTGCAAGCCATCCTTCCCATAGGTCAAGCCAATTAAAGGATAACTAAGGGAGACATGGCTCCAAACAGTGGCATATGGCACTAATGCTCACTAGAGAGGGAAAATAAAGTCACATGGATTATAACTTTGAACAAAATGAAATTGGATGTTGAACACTTTGAGCTAAAAGTCCCCCTCTGTTTTTGTTTTCATGTGTGTGCTTTTTTCTCTTCTCTCTTATGTTCAGTGTGTCCTCTGACTTGCTAAGAAGGAGAAGAAGAAGGTCTGGACACTATGGTTTAGTCATGCTGTTACTTGCCACGCTGTGATCTAGATCTTCCTCATTTCCTGGGTTTGTTGTTGGTACACACAAAGGATCCAACTTTGATGGTGTTACATATGCCCAGTTTACTAAAAAGTCAGTTTCCTACTTCAGAAATCTGAGAATTGGGCCTCAGGATCCAGGTAGACATGAAATGAGAATAATCTGAAGATGAAGCAAAAACTCTGAATAAATTTCAAAAATAATATATGAAAGAAGCAATTTGAATAAATGATGTTAGACTGTATTCACAGTGATAATAAATAAAATCACTGTCTTCACAAGTTTCCCATACAAATTTAGGGCAAAAAGGAGAGAATTTTAACAATAAGAAAAATAAACACAAGTGTGGATTTACTCATAACCAAACCTCTAGATTTTGTTAAATAATGGTTTTCAAATGAGAGTGTCAGGAGTGTAAATTGACAGACTCACAAATGTATAGATGTTTGTTGCTTAATTAAAAGTCCATCAAGTACCACTTCAGGATTAACTTTAGACTGCAAAACAATTTGCCATGAATTGTGATGGGATTTCAATCCATTCCACAGTTCGTTCCCTTGGCTCTGTTCCTTTGCCCATTTTAAGAATTAAATGGCTGAAACTTAAACTTTAAAAAGGTAGAAAATTAAAGCTTTTCAAAGTATTTTGCATTGCACCAAAAATAGCTAGTTTGAAAATTACAGATAGACTATTTGGGATTTCTTTTACTTTTGTCTCTGCTACAAATTTGCTCTGTGATTTTTAAATAAATTTGACTTTATCTTTCTATGCCTCAGTTTCTTCACTCGCTAAGTGATGGGAGTCTGGGGGTGTGTTGACTATAGGATCTCTGAGGTACTCTTCTACCTTGAAAATTCTAAGTCTAATCCATCTATTTTTATTAATTAGCTTTTACTCCACAAAAAAGAAAATGAAGAGTCAATGTTGACATGAGCAGAAATTATTTAATAAATAGAAATATTTAGAAAGGATCAGTGAGGTTTTTTTTTTTGACCTGCACTAAAAAACATGTTTATTTTATTTGATATTAGGTCCCCCTTTTTTTTTTATTGGGAGAAAACTACAAAGCATTTACAGTACAATGTTTACAGTCACAATTTGTAGTGAGCTGATTTCCCAAAATATATTACCACTCAAGTTGACTTATCTTGTTACATTAAAAACCTACTCTGTCGCCGGGCGCGGTGGCTCACGC
>CAUYRT010038242.1:0-163739 GCA_963574885.1 Lepilemur ruficaudatus
CTATTACCTACAGGCGTGTGCCATGGTTCCCAGCTAATTTTCCTATTTTTAGTAGAGAAAAGGTCTCGCTCTTGCTCAAGGTGGTCTCAAACTCTGACCTCAAACAATCCTTCCACCTCAGCTCCCAAAGTGCTAGGACTACAGGCATGAGCCACTGTCCCTGGCTCTTTAATGACTTTAATGACTTGGCCAAAAGATGAGCTTCTCAAACACATTGACAAATCACCATTGAAAATATTATACTAGATAACACTCACATCTGAATTGTATGAGATTGTCTATTTCACCATTGTCATCTCATGTTAATATTATCTTAAAAACCTGTTACTAATTTTGTTAGTAATTTCTTAGGGAAAAAATGACAAATGCCATCTCTATATCTATAACTTTATTTATCTATTTTCCTGACTGAAGAGTATGGTAAGTTGAATGAGGGCACCTGTTATGTCTTATTTATTGTTTCATGATTCAAGTTGCCTGGATTAAAATACTCAGGAAATGTTTGATATTTGACTGAATCAATGAACTATTTTCCAGAGTTCCAGCTCTATGTGTTTAATTGCCTACCATATGTCTCCATGTGATAAACCCATGGAAATCCCAAACCCAGCACATCATAAATTAAACTTCTGTAATTTCCCCAACTTGACTAGCTCTACAACCTCTCCAAGTCATCCAAGTTTTAAAAACTCAGAGTCATTTTTCAGTTTTCCTTCTATCTCAAAATCTGTATTGTATAAGCCAATAAAGTTGCATATTTGTAAGTATTTATCCATTGATTCTCCTTTGAAGTACGTTTAGTCCCTTAATTCTGGTTTTCATTGTTTTCTGCTTGAACTACAGCAATGGCCTCTTAACAGGGTAGTCTACTGTGTAGACTTCTTCTGAACTGCCCCGTTGGCTACATCAGCGTTTTACAACAGCAGCGCTATTGGCATTTTAGAGCAGATAATTCTTGTAGAGGCTGTCCTGTGCATGTGGGATGCTTAGCAGCATCCCTGGCTTCTATCCTCTAGATGCCAGTAGCACATCTGGTGTTGACAACCAAAAATGTCCCTATACACTCCCAAATGACCCCTGGAAGACAAAAGCACTTCCTACTCCCTACACCTCCTTAATAACCACTGATCAACACTATGGCTTAAAATCCTCTGATGCCCCTTCATTACCTGGTGGCTAAAGTCTAAATTTCTTATTATGATATTCAAGTTCCTTGAAGTCTGACCCCAGTCTACCTTTTTTAGCCTCATTATTTGTTCAATTTCTCTCATATTCCCTTCTCCAACAAAATCATTAGAAAATCTTGTTGTTTTGGGTACATACCATGTGTTTTAATTTTTTTAATCACTTCTTTGCCCTAAAAGTCCCTCCCTCTCTTATTTACATGGAAAATTCCTACCCATTCTTCTGAGCTTCCTTTCCTGATTTCTGTGTGCTCCAAAGCTCTCTTACAGCACTTAGTACTTTTTTCTATAATATTGTTTATATGTTTGTTACTCCTTGAGAGCAAGGATTACTTCCCATTGATCTTTGTACATCCAATTCTGAGCATAGTGATCAGCCCATGGTGAGCATTCAATAAATGGTCAATGAGTTCCAATATATTATTGATTGTTTTAGGTGTGCACACATTAATGCCTCAGCATAGCTAAAGTATGTTATTTCGTTTTTCGAGTGAATGGCTCCAAGTTCTAGGTGTTCTCTAATAGCACCTCATTCTAAGTATTGATGCAGTATTCCTTGCATATTAAAAATTATTCTTATGACCTGTATGTGTCTGTATGTTTCTGCTACAGTCCTGGAATTACATTTTATGGGAAATAACTATGTAGAAAATTGTATTTAAAACTAAGTTAAAATTATACATAATGAAAATGTAATATCCATACATTCATACAAATGAAAATGTAATAAATTTTTTTTACAAAAGTTAGAAAAATTATGCATATTTTTAAATGGCAAAACTTAGAGTGAAAATGGAGCTATTAACATTTCCTCACTTTTCAACCTTAAATTGTGATTGTTTAGATGGCACATTAGATGGAACATGTAATATTTTCATTAACATAAAGCATACATAATATAAATACGAAGTCACTTTATCTGAATATATAGTGTTTGATAGTCACTAATCTCTGACTGTGGCTCTCATGCCTCTGAATTTCCCCCTCCAGAGCCTGGATAATCAAGAGTTGGGTAAAATTTCATTTTTGATTGAGTACATGTAAGCTGTGCACTTAGCTAGCTCATTTCCTTCTATTTAACTGCAAGAGACAATTTAAGTGGAAAGTGGGAAATGGATATAGGCCTAGAAGGCCTCAAATATATTCTTACTGACTATTCACAAAGAGTAGAAGGGATAATGATGAAGTGCCTCTAAAGCGTATTGATGGGTTTCCTTGAAAAGCAAAGGAGACTGTTAGGAGCAGTGGGTTGGAGAAACATATATTAGCTATGGTTTCATGGAAAAAGCCATCAGCCATTATCTGAGTTTGTGCAGAGGTCAATGTTGTAACACAGGTGAGGTCATCCTTGAAGCCTTTTTCTTTTCCTCACATGCCACTATCTATTATTGTACACATTTTAAGGCAGTAGTTTAAGATACTCAATAAATATTCATAATTTATTAAATTGCCTGCAGTAGAGAGGTGAGAAATGCTGTTATTTTCACATGATCGATAGAGGGATACATGAAGATATTAAGTGACTTGATCATTACAGTAAAATAAAAAAATAGGGTTTATGTTTGATTAGTCAACATTCAACACTAAGCTATTCTGCAGAATTCAGTAATTGGCCTTTAAGCATTTTGCCGCTAAGGTTACTAGTAACAGAAGATATACGTATACTGCCTAAGTCTAATGAAATTATGTTGAAAACAAGAATTTTGGTGGGAGGGATTTTTTTGTTTTCCCAGTAATTCCTCTGCACAGATTTCTCTATGTTGAGAATTTTTGATGCAAATCTTTCAATATTGAATATATTGTCACCCACAATTGGCTCTTATATGCATTAACAGATTCAAAGCATTATTATCTTCTCTGGTGAAAAAAAAATACACAACTTGATTTCATTAATTAAAATAACTCAGATGGAGAAACTACAAAAATCTGTTTGGCAGAGAGGAACAAAGTCTGAGTTTTAGCTCAGTTACTGGCCTAGCTGCTGATTTATGGTAGCACCTTAGATAGTCATTTTAGGATATTATAGCCATTATATACCCCATTCCTCTTGTTTTTCAAATTTGGAGTTAAAAGCAAAAGCTATATAAAGCAGGAAAAATTTTTTTTTACAAAAGTTAGAAAAATTATACGTATTTTTAAATGCCAAAACAGAGTGAAAATGGATCTATTAAAATTTCCTCACTTTTCAACCTTAAATTGTGATTGTTTAGATGGCACACAGTGTTCTTCAGAGTGGGAAAGAAGGAATTGAACTAGATGGCTTGAAAAAATTAAATATAGCACAAAATATGAATTTTGCAGAAAGTATATTCACCTCCTTCCAATGACAGAAAATGTAAAAATCAGAAGTGCGAAAAATTTGACATGTATCACTATGAAAGAACCATGGAGCCTCTTTAATCCAAAAAGTATATTATATTTGGAATTGCTTACAGGTAATGAAAAAAATGTAAATGATAGAAACAGAAATGATGATATCATTCAGAGTTTAACAGTGGAAAAGGAATATTAAAAGAAGCCAACTTCTATGGGCCAAATCACAATCTCTCACTCCCTATAATTGCAAATATTGGTTCCTGAATGCCACAGAAATGCAAATGGAAGAGAGTGGCTCCCTGACAATGCAGTAGGCAAAGAAAGGTAATACATTTAAATAAAATTGCTTGCATGTGTCCATTTGCATTGTAATCGAAATAGTAATTTGAAGGCTAAGCACACAATTATCCTAGGTATAGAATATATACTAAGAAATATATAGTTCTGGTTGTTACTTGACAGGCTTTTGAAATGGTTATTGTGAACAGACAGACTCTTTAAATATGAAAGAAAAATGGAGGATAGAAAGAGGACATTATTATTTCACTTATATCTGTAGTTATTTTCCTAATTATTTTATTATTAATGTTAGAGTGAGTGAGATTCCATTTCCATTTTTCATTCTTTAGAATCTTTATACTTTAAAAAAGGACAAAGCAATTACGTCCTCTAATTCTCAAACTGACCATCTATATTTTTTCTTATAAACTTAAGAATACTTCATCAATACAGCTCAAGCGAAGATTGCTGAATATAGAAGAGTAATCAACAGTCCTTGGCCATGGAAGAAAAAGAGGCTTTTCAGTTTTCTACTACCTCGAAAAGGAATCACACATGACAAAGTTCAAAGTTCAAGAGTTACTTTACTATTTTATAAAATCCTCTTAGGTGATTTTCCTCTTCCACTGAGAAAAGGAAATATAAGTTAATGGTAAATATGTAATTGTGTCTCCACCTTATATCTGGGAGTTCAAAGAGAAAAGTATATGAGAAGACTCCAGAGCCCTTGTCTTATTTTTTCAAAGTCCACCATTGGGCCATTCAATTGCACTGGGCAGTTGGAGCCATTCCTTAAATGAATTGTGGGCAGAATTTGGTCCTTGAGTCTTAGTATTCCAAATGGAGGAACCTTGAAGGGCATATGTACTTTATCTCCACCACAAAACAAGCCACCACCTAGGATGTCTCTGAGCTTCCTTCTAGTAGTGGAATTATTCTGAACAATAGCTACAGTGTATTAAACAGCCACTGTACTAGGCATTTTATATATATTAATATTACATTATGTGCAAGAATCATCCAAGTGAGGTGATCGCTTCATTCCGTATACGGTAAGGAGACTGAGGCTCTCTGAGGTTTGGTAGATGGCACTCTACCGAGATCCTCCAAGATCACACAGGCCATTCAAGGGCAGTAAGATTAAAAGGATAAAGTTACCTGGTTTCAAAGCATACTCTTTACATAGCATTAACTCCCGAGTTTCTACTGCCAACATAAGCAACAGGACTTTTACCTTCAATTACAAAAGCCCCACATAAATTGCCAGGACACTTCCACCTTAGTTATCATTGCATGCTTTAAGGAGGATCCTTAGCTAGTAATATTTTACTACATCCCTGAAGCAACATCTGGAATATCAAGTCACTACACTTTATTTTTCTCCACACACCCATTTCCAGTTTATAAGAGTGTCCCCAGCCTAGTGTGGAGTTTGCTTGTAAGCAGCTACACCCACCTACAAAACATAAAAAAAACAGTGAGTACAAATATTTAACATTCCATGCAAATATGATTTCTGGGGTATAAGCAGGTACATGTATTTCTTCATTAAACCAACACATTAACAATCTATTATTCTTATTTGACATTATGTCGCTATGTGTATTGCTAGGAATTCTTATGTTGCAAGTGACTGACATTACTGAATTCAATTCATATTGATTTATATTGAAGAAATAATTTATTAGATTAAGTAACTGAATAGTTTAGGGTGATGCTAGCTTTAAGCATGACTTGATCCAGAGCTCAAATGATGTGCATGAGCAAATATACATCTTTCAGGTTTGTGTCCTTTATGAAACATAGACTGCTTAACTCCTCACCAAGCTGGTTTACATTTTCCTCCTGAACACACAATTAGACTACATTATACAATCTCCCTTACACTTAATGTGGCCATGAACTGGCGAATAGAATGTGTGTGAAAAGTATGTATACATGTAGGCAAGGCCCATTAAAATCCTTCAAGCACTATCTCCCAGCCTCTCTCTGTCCCTATTTGCAAGCTGGATGCCAACCTTAGAATACAGATGTTGCATATAGGTCCTTCATCAACTTAGGTTCATGGAGCAAAGCACCACCACCATCATCCCCACCAACTGGTATTTATGTGAGTTAAATAAATTTCTATCCCAGGTACTCAGGAGGCTGGGGCAGGAGGATCACTAGAGCCAAAGAGTCTGAAGTTGCAGTGAGTTATGATGACACCACTGTGCTCTAGCCTAGGTTACAGAGTGAGACTCTGCCACAAAATAAATAAGTACATATCTGTTATATTAAGTTCCAGAGATTTTGAGTTCATCTGTTATAGCAGGTAGTGCTGGCTTAATTTCTACATGATGTTTCCTGCATTCTTGGAACACTGTCCTCTTGTGGTCATAAGACATTTGTTAGTGTTTCCTTTAACACGGGTCTCTTCCACCGGCCATTAAAGAGAATTACTGAGCTACACTTTGATTAGGCGAATGCAGGCAGAATGTCTACTCCTGAGTTAATCACTGCTCATTAACTAGGTCTCTCCCCTAGGTCCCACTCCTAGAGTTGCAGACAGTCAGGTTCTATTAAGCACACACATGTGCTGGTGAGGGCTGCAGGAAGGAGGGAAAGCCACTCTAACAAGATGATGGGTGCGTTGCCTGGAATGATACGAAATGCAATCTGGGAGGAAAAATTCAGCAAGTATTTGCTATACTAGAGACAAAGATGAAAAAGCCTAAGTTTTATTTTTTTTACATTTAGTACACAATTTATGAGTTTTTTGTAACTGTTAAAGCAAAATTAAAATAAAGAGCAGGGCTGAAAAGTTTCTGAGCAAAAAAACCCAGCTCAGCCTCAAAAGTAGCGTTGACCTCACTTAAACGGCAAATATAAACAAAACTTACTTTGGTCATTTCTGGTATATGCTTGTGTTAGACAAAAGCAAAACTTAGCCTCAGCCAGTCAAAGCAGCTAACTAACATCTGATTGTCAACAAGGTAAACCAAAACAGGCAATTTTATAACTGTGACCAATCAAATAATTTCTTTCTTTTACTTCCCATATTCACCCCACAAATTTGTTTCTGAAGCTTCCTCATCGGAGAGCTATACCTCCTTTGGTTTAATGCTTAATTCATGAATTGTTGCTTTGCTCAAATAAACTCCTTAACATTTTTATTGTGCCTAAGATTTTTCTTTCTTTTTTTTTTCTTTTAACAGTATACAAATTTTACAAAGACATATGGAGATAAATAACTTAAGAAAAAGCTACAGCATTTGAAAGTTTTCTTATGAGAAATGCACCCTTCAATTATTTCAACTTCTACAGTCACCCTAATCTTCATTCTTGATGTCCCTTGGGGAAAATTCATCCACTTCATTCTAATATTTCATCAATTTCTTTTTCTTATTTAATACATAATAATTGAACATATTTATGCGGTATATGTGATGTTTTTATACATGCAGATAAAATACCATAGTTTTGGTATAAAAACAGACACATACATTTTTCTTTTAACACAAAAAATCTAGGATGTGTACCAACTAATTGCTAAAGAAATCTTATGGTCCAAAGAAGTTCTGAAATAAAAAAAAAAAAATTGCAAAATTGTATTTGTTAACTGTGTGGCCTGTTTATATATTTACAAATTCTTCTTCTCTATTCGACCTAAGCCACAATGGGGTAGCTATTTTAGACTGCAAGTGTGTGTTTGTGTTTTTATGTAATTACTTTCATCTTTTCAATCCAGAGTTAACAGCTTATATTTTCAAAAGTCAACTTTGGTAATGTTTTATTTATTTTTTACTTCTAAATGATGGACTAGAAGTAGTCAGGGTGAAAGATCCTTTCCCTAGCAATCCTCATGGTTTGCTTCCTCAACTTCTTCATTTCCCAGCTTAGATAGCACCAATTAGCAAGCCCTAGGAGACCCACATGAAAAGCACCACCCCTAAGAGTCTCCATCTCCCTAACAAAATTTGATTCTTCTCCAAGGTGTATTTCATCATCTGACATATGCTATATTAATTTACTAATTGGCTGATTGGCTCTTCTTAACAGAATGTAATTTACATGAGGGCAAGGACGTTATTTCTTTTGCTTACTTCTGCATACCTGTCAATGCTAGGCATATAATAGATGATCAGTATCTTCTGATGTGCTGTGAAGTTCATTCTTCATTTATTTACATGCTTCCTATACACATTTCTATTTACAGAGTTCTAAGTATTTTACTACTACTATAGTGATGATACGATTGACTCTTGTCTATTTATAAACAATATTAATACCAGCATGCTAAAAATTTTTAAAAAAAGATTTAACTAAGAATATTATTAATAGCACCATGTGCATATTAGTTACTCTAAAATACTTCTTTGAACTGTGATATAATTTATGGAGATATTTCATTTCTTAAAAACTAATTATTCCTCTTTTAAGTATTTTGGCATCCTACAAAGCAAAGTACTGGACTGTCTTTAAAATATCACTAGCTTACATTTAAAGAGGTTTTCATGATAAACATAAAATATGTAACTTCTCTTTCTTGCAACATGCCAAAAAAAAAGGAAAGGAAGGGAGCGAGGGGGGAGGGAAGGAAGGCAGGAAGGCAGGGAGACAGGGAGGAAAGGAAGAGACAAGAAAAAAAGTAAATTAGAAAGGAAAAAATAAACATGCATACACACACCCTGAAAAGGACAACTGGTGGGGAAATATGTTTAGCTTCGTCTTGATCAATGAGTGTCAATTCAGGGAAAATTTCCCTCTACCCAGGAGACAGATGGCAACATCTGGTGACATTTTTGGTTGTCATTACTTGGGGAGGTGCTACTGTGCTACTGGTATACAGTAGATATAATCCAGGAATTCTATTAACATTTTAAACTTTGTAAAACAGTCCCACAACAAAGAATCACTCAGCCCCAAATGTCAACAGTGCCAAGGTCAAAAAACCTTGGTGTGGACCCTGGATAGAATTTAAAAATCAAAGCATCTCATGAGAACTGATAGTCCTTACATGGGTTTGGAGCCTAAATTCGCACTACCTTGATGGATCAAAAATGCTCAATATAAATTTTTTCTCTAAGCTGCTTCTGTAATAGTAATTATGAAAGTGGCAGAAACAAATGTAAGGCCTCTCCTGATAAAGTTATTAGCAAACCTAATCTCAAATATTTCTCTTAGAAAGGTCCAATGAATACAAGCTAATTTACCAAATAGCAATGGCAAAAATTAGAAAAAACAAAACATCACATTCAAGAACTGTCAGGAAAACAATCATCAAAAATATGCTAAAAAAGAAAGCAGAAACATTCGATGTATTGTATCAATTGGCTAAAGAATATAAAATAGTATTTTCAATAATGTTTTAAAAATTGGAATGGAAAATAAACATTTTACTTTGGAAAACAAGTAGAATATCTATAAAAAGAAATTCACCACTTGAAATAAAGCTTTCAACAAATAGGCTGAACATCAGATTAGATGAGACAGAAGAGAGAATCAGTAAACTGAGCAATCTGAAAAAAATTAAACTAATTGTGGAGATGAAATATAAGTAGATAGAAAATATGGAAATGTGGTTAAGAAGACTGGAAAAAAACATGATAAAGGGTAACATATATCTATTTGGAATCCCAGAAGGACATAAAAGCCAGAGAGAGAGAGTATGGGATAGAGATATCTTTCCAATAAACGATTTTGAATATTAAAAACAAATGAAAGATATAAATTTTCATATTCAGAAAGCATGCTCATTCCAAGCAGTAAAATAAAAATAAATTATCACTTGAATGCAACTTAGTGAAACTTCAGAACAAAGTCAAAGAGAAGGACTTAATAGCAGCCACAGAGACAAGACATGAGCCAAAGAGTAACTTAGTTTTGACTTCTCTCCAGAATAATAAAGGTAGGAAAACATATATTTGTAAATATTTAAAATTTAACTGAATTGAGTTTAAAGTATTTACATTAAAAAAACCTACATTTAAAATACTGGGGGGAAGATCTACTAACCTAGAATGTAGACATTATGTTTTTCAAAAATGAGAGCAAAAAATAAATTTGGGGAAAAATATCTGAAAGGATTTATCAACAACTGATTTGTACTAATGGAATTTTTAAAGAATGTCGGAGAGAGAAGAAGTATTAGTGATCAAACAAAATCAGTGAGCAGGATAGGGAGAGACCCAAAGCAAGAGGATAAAAATAAACCCAAATAAAATAATGGCCAAAACTAATGAAGTAAAATTAATTATCCACAAAATACAAAGGTTATCATGTTTCATAAAGAAATCTAGTTTTATACACTTTAAGCAACAAACCTAAAACCTGATATATCAAGATTAATAGAAAAAAATAAAAACACACTAAACAAAAGAAAGCTTTATGGATACATTAATCTCAGAGAAAAATAACTGTGTGGCAAAAAAAGTTCCTAGATACACAAAGTATCAATACATAACGATAAAATGCTTAATGCACTGAGATATACTGGTTCTAGGCATCTAATATCATGTTTTAAACACATATGAACCAAAAAATGCGAGATCTTCACAGAAAAATTTACAGCTTTACCATTAGCCCAGTAGATTTTTAAAAACTGTCACTCAATAATTGCTAAACTAATCAAATAAAAATGTTAGTAAAGCATTAATTTTAAAGATAATTGATAGGTTTGCTTTGTTAATCATGTATAGAACATTGTCCCCAGCAACTGAAGAGCACCTTGTTTTTTGCAAGCAGACAAAGAATGTTTACCAAAATAGTCCTCACACTAGGCCATAAAGCAATTTTTAACAAATTTCTAAAAAATAATATTATTTAATATTCTAAGTTAGAAATCAATCACAAAGAATAACTTTAAAAACTTACACATTTGAAAATTTAAAAATGCATTTTCAAATAACTCATTTTGACCCAAGTCAAAATTATAATTGGGAAACTGTTGAATACTGTGTGGTAACCTAAACATATAATAACCACTAAAGTGCCTTAAAAAAAAGAAATTACACTTAATGCTTCTGTTAGAAAAGAAAGTAGCCTGAAAATTAACAATTTAATACCTATTTTGTGAAATTAGAGAAAGAGCATTAAAATAAGCCCTCCAAAATATGGAAGAAGACAATAATAAATAAGATAATTATACTTTGTGGAATTAAAATATCTATATTTACATGAAATTTTTAACTAAGTCAAAAGCCAATTTTTTGAAAATATTGATAAAACTGGCAAACCTCTGGTAATATTAATCAAAGGCAAAAATGAAAAAGGAATATGCCTATATAGACATAAAGATTAAAAATTAAGAAAGAATAATTTTATGAGCAACTATATGCCAATAAAATCTTAGGCAAAATGGATGAATTCATAGAAAAATAAACTTAACAAAACTGACTGAAGGAGCAGTAAAAAACCAAATTGTCCTATACCATTTAATAAATAAATGAAAATGGCTCAAAGTGGCATACGAGTTAGCAGTCCAAAACTGTCTTCATAAGGTTAAAAATGAACATATCCTCTTCCTTTGAAATTTTATTCCTTTGCTTATATCCTGGCACACACATACCAAATTCACAGTATAAAAATACTGTGAAAAAATATCTGTAGACTGGTCAATGGATAAAAATCTCTTAAAATTATATAGTAGAGCAATGGAAATCAGTGAACATTAGTTGACACATAACATAAACAATCATTAACCATAAATCATAAATAGGTTAAACAAAAAGTAAGTAAAGAAGTATAACATTTATGTAATGAAAAAATAAAGACGGTATATTTTGATGGATACATACATATATGCTAAAACCACAAATAAAATTAAGCTAATAATGATCATATATGTTAGGGTACCTTCTAGGGGCTATAGAAGGATGGACTCTGGGAGAACACAGCGGCCTCACATATACAGAATGTGCTATTTCTTAAAAAGTATGAGAGATACATGTGCTTGTTATTCTTTAACTTTATAATTTGATGCCTAATATTGCAAGTTTTTTAATCTGAAGATTGAGCAGGAGAAGTCTGAGCAAAGAGGTGCAGCACAGTGCCACGCAGGTGAGAAACACATAATAATTAAATAATGCCTTAACGTCACGATGGACATAGAAACGTTACTGGACTTTTATACAGCACCCTCCGAAATCTAATTTTCCACCCATGGCCTGGGGGACATACTAAAGAATGATACAATGTATTCCTTGTAATGGAAATTATTAATTATTTTAGAGGATGCAACCAATAATAGACCATCACAACATACACTTAATTCCCTGATATGAAAACATGAGTATGTCTTAAGAAAGAATTAAGAGATCTGTCACCATAATTCAGCTATAACTCTTGCTTTCAAAATGCTTTAACAAAATGATCTTTCAACCAGTGCATGCTCAGAGGAGCAACGTCTGGAGATGGCTTGGGCAGAGCATGTAGCCCCCTTTCCATAGTGTCCACCGTCTATTTCCTATGTCCTCCACACCTGGAATGAAACAAACCCCAAGGAAAAACAGCCACCTTGCTCTACAAGCACAATTTCAAAAAAATCAACTAAAACACTCCACATCCTCACTCCTGAAGCCAGCACTAAGATGCTTTAGTAAAAATAGTAAGTTGCTTTTACAAATGTCACTGTGAAAACAGGAGTATCATGTGCCTTCTTGAAGGACCCTTCTTACCCCTCCTCACACCCTGCCAGCACTCTAATCAGATTACTGCCAGTCAGCTCCCCATACAGAAATGGTGGGAACTCTACCGATTCCTGATGCCTTTAAATCTGCCTGGAGCTGACAAAAATATGCAGAACAAGGAGCTGGGATAATAGAGCTATTAGAAATGCCCTAGCTAAAATAATACTCATTTTGTATCTATTTCAATAATGATACAATATTACTTAAAGAAGCCATCACCAAAGTGTGACTTTTTTGAATTTTTCTATTCACTTGCTTTCTTTGTGTGGTTGTTGATTACTCTCAGAGGTGAAGATGGCCCTGAGAAATATTTAAAAGGTAGATGGCCAGGGAGTCCCAGGTTACAAACAGGCAGGCAGCAGAGTTCCCATGAGTAGAGATAAAGCTCTGAAAAGTCTCCCCAAGGCATTTTCCACTGCCGTAGTAGATAAGAGATGATTCTCTCTCATGCTTCAATAAAATGTTTTGTTGTGCTCAGAAGAGCATGCACGTGAAAAGAGGGAGATGTATATTTCTACAAACTAAAAACTATACTGAGTAATTGGCAACCAGAAAATTAGATTTTCCAAGTAGCTCCTGATTGTGAAAAGTGAGAGAGGACAGAGTATAAAAAAGTAGGCCGTCATTTTTCAGGGAGAACTGATAAATTAAAAGTAATTGGGAGAACTTTTGTTCCCCCACCTTTTTATTTTTACTTAGAAGAGAGCAGGAGGCTTGTCAAAAATTAAAATGGAACTAATAAATCCTTTTAAAATTTTTTTCAGAGCATCAGTCTATGTATTTTCTATAAAAGAGTAAATTTTCCTATTTGTATTTAGTATAGAAGAAATATTTTAAAAAATGTCAGATATTCAAAAAACAAAAGGCTCTACTACAGAAATTGAACATGATACAGTTTTTTTTGTTTTGTTTTTTTTTTTTCCCCAGCCATCTCACCTAAATAATGCGATTTATTATTAGGAAGATAGGAAGCAGATCCACTAAGAATACATTCTTATTTACCTAAGTGTACTTTCAACCATGTGAGAGTATTTAGTCCCCAAGCCCTGTAGTGAGGTGATACAGTGACCGTTGGTTTTCTTTTGAACGTTTGTTCCCAACTTTGTATTCAGCATTGAAAGTATATTTTTTGCCCACTGTGGAGATCACATTGCAATTCAGTTTGAGATAATGTGAATTTATTATCAGAAGATTTAGTTCTGGTGCGTAGAGGTTAACCTGCTTTAGTTTTTATTATCTGTTTATGAAGGATATAACACCTACTCAGAGCTGTGGATTGCACTCTGATTTCTGAAGTATATGATACTTGACTTTTTGGATGCTAGCAGTGGGCAAAGGGTGATGGCATACAGTTGCCTCATCTCTCCTTACTGCTGTTACTGCAAGCCATCTGCCAGTTGTTGCTTATTTCTTGTGCTGAATTCCTCCTGCCCATTCTTGGGTAAATCCATTTTCTGTTCTTGCCCAATCTCATGAGCCTGTTTCTTTCCTATGACTATAAACTATTCACTCTCAGGCTCAAAAAAACAAACAAGCAAACAAAAAACCACAAAAACAGAAAACACTCTTAAAAAAAAATAAGAAGTCAAATAACATTATTGTTTTCTTTTTGTTTTCGTGAAATTTTATTCAGATTAGTTAACTGAAAACTTATCAGATGAAGTTACATAAAAGTTACTGCATTGTAAATTCTCTTGAGCCATTCTGAATGTCTCTGAATATAGTTCCTTTACTTTCAAGCAGGGGTTGGAAAACATTTTCTGCATAGGGCCACATGGTAAATCTTTCAGGATTTGCAGTCTGTATTGTCTCTGTCCCAACTACTCATCACTGCGGCTGTAGCACAAATATAGTCATAGACAATATGCAAATAAATGAAAGTGGCTTTGATCCAATAAAACTTTATTTATGAACATTAAAATGTGAATTTTGTATAATTTTCACAAGTCACAAAATATTATTCTTCTTTTCAACCATTTACAAATGTAAAATCCATTCTTAGCTTACAGGCCATACAAAACAAGTAATGGTCACATTTGGCCTGTGAGCCATAGTTTGCAAACCCCAGCTATAAAGTGTAATATTTTAAATTCTGGATCATTTGCCTACTCCAAAAAAAAAAATTATCCAAGTATTTGTAATCTACATTGTCTATTAAAAATAAGACAAAACAAAAAATCTAATCATAACCACAGTATCTGCTTCTAGTAGAGAATATAGGTAACTTTTTTCCCCTAACTATTTATATATTTTTGAAGCATGGTGTCATTCTATGTATGTTGAAGCTTTTCACTGAAGCTCATTTATAAACCGATAAATCTTTCTGCTTTGTTTGAACTTAGTATTTTTCCCCCTTAGGTAGTAAGAATCAATTCTGCATTGTGATCAAGGCAAGAAACACATTGTTTGCATGTGGATCTCCAACTGACTTCAAAGACTCCTTGGATTAAATCTACTGGGTGCAAAACCAGAAGAGAATTAGGATTGTCCATGATGACTCCAAACAATCACATAGCTACTGTACACCCAGTTCAAAAAGTCAAGATTTAGAAAATAAACTAGAAATTAAATTCTCTGTTACCAGGGAAGTATGGCAATATTTTTCATTGCAAGCATGAGAATTGCAAAATTGCCTTGTCTCAAGGTACCCATGTTCCTCTCTGAATCATTGACAGGATTATTATTTGTATCTTTGTCATTACTAAATAAATTGTACCTACAGAAATTAGTGCTTACCTCAATTAACTCTGCCACAAGGAAACCTATGAATAAAATAAATAGCTGAAGGTACTTATAAAAGCAGTATGATGAAATAATGCTTTTCCAAATTTTAATGATATAACCTTTTTCCCAAAAAATTTCTTATATCTTATATTTCTCAGGGACATATATTGCCTACATCCCTGAGAGCAGGTTAGCACTCTAATCATTCGGTGGGGGAAAACTAGCCCAGCGGACCCAAGACCCTCAACAAGATAGAACCGCCCGTCAGTGTCAGAAGTTCCAGTCATCCCAGTGTACAACGTGTGAAGGATACTGAGTCTGAGCAACACCAGCAGCATTAGGTACAGACCAATTTCATAGGCAGAAACTAAGGATAAAAGCCTTGTTGAAAAGAAATACTTAAAATATTTAAGTATGTATTTAGTCACTGACTGCTCTAGTCACTCAATTCCCTAAATATGGCATGCTCTGTCTTTTCTCATCTGTACTCTTGTAGTTTACTCAGCTAAGAATGTCTGATACCTACACGCAGATGCTGAACCTCTATCCCATGCAGAAGAGTCCAAAGGGACTTCACCGATCTCCGCAGGCAATAAAGCATTCCTACTTCAGAGTTCCCATACTGCCATGCACATACTGAGTGCAAAAGCCCTTATCCTCTGGTTGTAATGAAGATGATACATGTTGAACTCAAAGCTTATTTCAGACAAGAATCATTTCCTTTTTATATTGGTATCCATACGACCTCGAACAGTGTCTATCAATAAATGTTTAGGAAATGGATGAATGAAATTTAGCAAGCAAAAGAGCAAGAGGTATGTGATAGAATTCCACCCATAACTACTATAGATTCTGCTCTGTAAAGTTTCTAATTTCCATGTCTCCATCTGGCAAGAGACAACTGGCATAGCTCACCAGGAAAGGAAGGAAGTAATTTCAGTAGCTAACACAAAATTAATAGTAACAATAGTAATTGCAATATTCGTAAAAATATTAATGAAATAACAGTAACAGTTATCATTTATTGTCTGCCTCTCTGCTGAGCATTGCATGTATTTTATCTTCTTAATCAGCATTTTTGATTGGAATGAGGGGCCTGTACTGAATGTATATGCTGGAACACTAGGTATTGACCCCTCTCCCACCTCCCCAAATCACTGCCCAGCCAATAAATAGAAAACAAGTCTTATCCAAACATTCACTCTCCTCTGATAAGAAAGTTTTAATTCTGTGCAAGTGTTTTACTCTACTCAGCCTGAATCTAGTTTGTCAGGAAGATGGGAATACAGCAATATGTATAATTGTTAGAAAAGAATTTGTTTCAAATTACTCATCATCTGCAAGTACATTAGGAAGAAAAAGGACAAAAAGTTAAGAAGAGAGAGGAAGAAGTGTGGTTATCAATGACGATTCATTTCAGTATGATAGTGAGCATTGGCTTATCTTTTGCTCTTCTGTAAATTGCATTTGTGAAAGCCTGAGACTCTTGTTACATTTCAGTTAAGTTATATACGCATGTCTTATACAAGTTAATGAGAATGACATAAGAAGAACAATAAATGTCTTTCTTGATGAAAACGGTATAAATATGCCAGCAGATTTAATATTTCAAATGATTAAGTGATGCTTCTGTTTAAAAATAATCAAATTTTTGTTATTTTTAACAAGGTCATTGAAGAATCATATATTCTACCATATTTAATATTAAATTGCAAAATAACCCTGGATCACCCATTTGTATGAAAAATTATTTCACTTAATGTAGCAAACACATTTTAATGGTACTCTTACATTCTTTCATAATGACCCATTATGCATTACAAAAACATAAACCCCAACAAAAATATCTTTGATGAATACAAAAATTGGTAGTTATCTCCAAATATTACTGAGAATATTTGAAATGTACACCACATTTTTGTAACTCAGATTTAATATCACTCCCCTAAATATTTTACAGTTAAGAATTTTTGTTTTAAAACTATGCCTCAGGTTAATCTATTTATAATTTTATATGAAGCCATCAAGTGAGTTATTATATACATGAAAACTGTGAATTCTAAATATAGTTAGAAATTTGTTCAGTTCATTATTTTCAACACATTTATCAAGTATACAATTTCAATCCAGCTACTGGTACATTTAAACTATTGTGTCTAGTTAACCTTCATTTAAAAATTTCAAAGACATTCCTACTGTATTGGGAGCTGTTGCTATTTTATAATAAGATACACTTAATGTGCATTAAACCCCTAATGAGAACAGATAGCAGTTACCCCTTTTACCATTTTTTAAAGTATTAATTATTTCCGTTTAATTTCTGTTGTGTTGTATACTAGGCACTTTATAAGGTAACATGTTCAAGCTCAGAATGAATATTTGCAGTTCATTTATAGCAAGATTGTAAGTGGAATTCTGCTGTCATTTTAATTTACTAATTTGCGATGCATCTAAATTCTTCATTATTGATGGCTGTTTTTATAACAATTCTCGAGTAATGCTGTACTTTGCAAAATGAGAAGTGACATAGCATACTTACTAGTAATCAAAGAGCTGAAATATCTTCTGTTATAGTTTAAAAGTTGTCCATGTCTTAATTAAAGTATTGGACACATAAAATATGAGGCAGTTCTTAGCTTCTTACTTTGTTATGATAAAAGACCAAGCTATTTTATTTTTCAACTCTTGTTTTGATAAAATATCTATCAACATCTTTTAAAACTTCATTTAATTGTTCACAGAAACTATTTTAACCATATTTATAACAAAATCACTCGATGACTAATAACAGTTAATGTTTATGGAGTGTCTGCTAATTAGGTTAAATTCTTCACTAATATTTAATAACCATCATAATTTTTATTTCAGAAACAGACACAAGCAAGTGAGTAACAAAGCATTGTAAATAAAATCTCAAGAATTGTTTTGGATTGGGAAAACTTGTATCTAAATTATTCCAAAGAGATCAGTGTTTGTAAACTAGTCTTGAAAATGTCTGTAGGGAATTACCTAATATTTGAAATGGCCAATTTGAATTTATTCATTCATTTCACATTTATTTATTGTACTACAGTGTGCCAGGCATAGTCGTAAGTACTGATGATATAATGCTGAATAAAACCTACATTCCTGCCATCATATGGCTTGCATTTGGGGGGAAGGTATTATGGATACTAAACAGATCCACAAGTAAATAAATAACATATTAAGACAATAAGGCTTTAAAAGGTTTAAAATCAGGTGACAAAAAGTCATAGAAGAATGATTGCTTGTGATTTTTGGGAGATCTCATAAACCTCACAAATACAAATTTAGCATCTCCTCACAATCTATGAAGAAGAATCTTTGAAAACTAGCAAAACATCTGAAAATTAAGTAAAACAAGTTGAAAAGAAGTTATTTATTCCTTTTGAGATAATGTTGATATCTAGTGAAAACAGAGGATTTTGAAGGTTTTTTAGAAGAAACAGATTTAAAAATTTTTCATCAAAATCTTTACTCAAATTGGATTTTAAGTATGCTGACCAATATCTGAATTCTCAGCCTTCCTTTTTTAATAATTATTTTTTTCAAATGAATTAATGAAAAAAGTAGCCACTGTGTCATGAAGACACCATGTGTTCTAGAATTTTTGTTAAGACCTATCTAAAGTTTGTCTCATTAATTCTTATAATATTCTTGTAAGATAGATATTATTGTCTCCATTATATACAGGAGAAAATTAAAATTATAAGCAGCAAAGTCACTTTCTCTACATATGTAAATATGTTGCTGACCTTAGATTTAAATGCCTCCTGTATCAGATCTCAAATACTACACTGTACTATCAATCTTGTGTTATTTCATTAGTCCTAATTCTTTTATCAATGAACAAGTGAACATTTGGTAAGTTCATTTTAAAAAGTAAGTTTTTTGGCCAGTGCTAGAAAACTATAATATTGAAACTTCAGCTTAAAGTTCATACATGCTAAAATGAAGCTTGGAAGGAAAAAAGGAGATTACTACAAAATTAAAACAAGAAAAACATACTTAAATATAAAAATTTAAATAAAATCTCTCAAGAAAGCAAACAATAAAAAGAAATTGGTGAAAAACTATTAACATTGGGAAAAGACAGGCCCAAGAACCAAATCCAGATGGTGAAATGATCATACCTTGAAAACTCAGAAATTATCAGATGTTGAAGAAATGAACAATGAAGAAAAGAAATGGGAATATAACCATAATCAATGTGATATCCATTTATTATATCATCACTGTGTATTAACTAGTAATGATAAATAAAATAATGAGATATATACAAATACCCATATAACTAAAAAATCATATTCTGCCTGGCCTCATACAGTGTGAGGCATGTGCTGCCAATATGCCAGGCAAGTGACAGGCCTCCATGGCAACTCAAGTGGAAGGTTGATGAAATGCCAAGTTTTGCACTGGAAAGAGTTAATGTGGTCTCCAGCCGAGGTTCATAATGTGCTTTCAGGCCATAATTTTTATATTGTTCAAAAAGACAGCATAGTTTACCAGAAAATGCACTTAGCCAGGAGTAAAGGAATCCGAATTCTAGTGCTGTACTTGCCCTCGCCTAGCGTAAGGTATATGAATAGCTGCTTGAGCAATGTATAAAATCAGAGTGTCGACTAGATGGTCTTGGGAACAAATTACTTCATGATTGAAATATACACTTACGTATGTGTGTCTGTGTGTGTATGCATGCATGCGTATTCAATTCATTTTATTAAAAATTGAAAAGAGTTAATATGTTAAATGCAAAGTAATTTTTCTTCCAATGTGGAAAATAAGTTCCTATAAGGAATTGTACTTAGTGAATGCACTTGGTTATAATTCTATAGCACCTTGTAAAAGGATTTCATTTAAATCATGATGAAAGCTCCTGAAGAATGTTGAAGAAATTAAATGAATATAGATCAGAAACTCCTGAAAAAGCTTATTAAGAGGCTGGGGTGCTAAAGGAAATAGGAATATAATTGAAGAACTCTTAATGTACATTTTATGAGCACATTTGTTCCTGCAGAGGCTCATAAAACAGAAAAGTAGCCAACACAATTTCTTTATTTCTGCAAAACGGAAAGGATCCAAATACACATTTTGGCTGTTACTATCTAATTCAATGACCACTGTAGCAAATGTCATAGAAACAATTTAAAAGGATCAAATGGAACATATTTCACATTTTGATTAAGGCAAATACAAAATATTTCCAAAAACTCACCCCTTTTTATTTGAAAACTCTATTTCTATATTTCTAGCACATGATGATCACATCACATGACCACTCCCAAAAGTGTTTTTGACAATTTCAAGATTTGAGGGAAATGTTGAACATTAAATGACAACAGTCATTAAATGAAACATGCATTTTCAATGTATGTCACGCTAATTTAATCCCAGTTTGGAAAAATGTGGAAGACTTTTCCTTGAAAAGTTTTTATTATATATCATAAAACACTCTGGGTAATATCTTGACCATCAAGATAAGTAAATGTTTATGGTAATAAAAAAATGTAAAAAAATTATACAGTGAATCCTCACTTATTATCAGTAAGTTCTTGGAAACTGTACTTTTAGGTGAAAGGAAATATAAGGAACAAATTTAAACAATGGTTATTAGATTTAAACAAGAGTTAAGTTTCTAGGGCATATTTCTGGTCACAAAAATATCACCAAACTTCTAAATAAAGACCAAAGTACTTCCAATATTAAGCATCGAAATAAATGTGAGCTATGTATACATTTAAGAATGATTAATAAAAACAAATATTTGCCTGCTTAGTCTAGTCCGGGGTCAGGGTGGCCAGAGCCTATCCTGCAGCTCAGGGCTCAGGAGCCATCCCTATCCCGCTGGAGGGCACTCACACCCACACCCACTCACACGGGGACCGTGCAGACGTGCCAGAGTGCTTGATGGCACAGCTTTGGGATGTGGGGGGAAACTGGAATCCCCAGAGAAATACACACGAAGCTCAGCTGGGAACCATTTTTTTTTTCTTACCAACATTGTAACAAAATGACATTGACTGAAACAAGGTTATTCGAGGATCTGCTGCATTATTTTGAAATATTAAAATAATATTTATATAGTTATCAACAAAGTAAACAGTATTATACTTCCTATTTATATTCTTGAAGTTAAAAGACAAAGTGGGATATTTATTTCTTTCAATTTTTAAGTCATAGAGAATGGAGATAAAGTATAGAAAAAAGTTCTTGTTAAGAGGAAGCCCTTTTACTATAGCATGTTAAAAAGACTTAATGATTCCCAACCTGAATGTAAGTTGTCATCTAAGAAAACAAGGATTCACAGAAAGGAAACAGAAATTTGTATCACGGATAAAAAGTTAAATATACATAAAGTTTACTAAATCGTAGATCAAACATAAATAATGACGAAATCTACTGACATTGGCAAAATAAAAAACATTTTTAAGCAAAATAAACATTTTAGGTTTATAAGAGGTATTGTTAATCCTTTTAAGTATTCATTTTCAAATCAAATTGGGCATAGGAAATATATAGTAATTTATGTTTATAACAACTTCTGAACATTTCAGGAAAGAAGTATCAATAGCAAAATAAAGAGTTGACAATTCATTCCTTCCATCCCTATCTGGAACAAAAAATGCCTTAAAGTAATTTGGCTATTTGTTCCACAATGTAAGAGCAAAAGTGACTAAATAAAGATCTAACTGGAGTGGAATTTATCCTTCTATTCTAAATAAAAATAAACCCTCTGATGGTTATGAATGTTCCAGACGGGCAGTACTGGTCCATTCTTATCTCTTTCACTAATGCTTCTCCCTTCCCTAAGGATATCTGACAGGTCAAGGGTTAACAGAAGGGACATCTAAGTTGCCTTCACCTGGGAGAAATTCCTTTCCTAAGCAAACACAGAAACCTAAAAAATAATGAACTGTAGTAGATTGAATAATGACTCTTCAAAAATGTATACATCCTAATCCACGGAACCCGAGAATATGTTCTCTTATCTGGCAAAAAGGACTTTTCAGGTGGGATTAAACTAAGGATCTTGAAATAGAGAATATGTCTTGGAGTTCCTGAGTAAGACCAACATAATCTCAAGGGTCCTTATAAGTGAGGCAGGAGACATGGAGATGGAGGTTAGGAGGATGTAGGGCCACCAGCCAAGGGATGTGGGCAGATTCTAGAAGCTGGAAGAGGCAAGGGATGGATTTTCCTTGCAGGGATGGGGAATCTGCAGCCTTGGGGCCACATGTGGCCTCTGGATCCTTGAGTGCATCCTTTCGACCAAATCCAAATTTTACAGAACAAATCTTTTTAATAAAGGATTCTGTCGAAGGGTCCCACTTGGGGATCTGAAGGACCACATGTGGCCTCGAGGCCACAGGTTCCCACCCCTGTGGGAGCCTCCAGAAGGAACTCAGCCCTACTCACCCAATTTAGATTTCTGAAATCAGAACCTAATAAATGTGTGGTTGTTTTAATAAGCCATGAAGTCTGTGATGGTTTGTTCCAGCAGGAATCAGAAGCTAATGCAACAGTTATGTGGCCAACTAAACCCAAACTGGGTAATTTGGATCCTGGCTCTTCAGACCCATGTTTACATTTAGTTTCTGCCTAAAACACATCTGCCTGATTATCTGTCATCAAAGAGACCTAAAGATTAATAAGTAAATTGCAAATAAAATCATTATTTTCATTTCATGATTGAAAGAACAAGTACCTATTGATCGTATCTGTGCTTAGAGCCATTGAAGGTTAAAAGACACGTTAGTACATCACATCATGAAAACAGCTGGGAAACAGTACTTTCTTTAAAGTCTCTTTTGAATGTAGGGGAAGCCTGTCATAATGCTTTTTAATTATTTGTCTTTGTTGGCTTTATGAAATTAGTATGTTCACATGTGAATTTTTTAATCCACAACAGTTTGGTGAAAAGTTGTATTTTCAAATACAATATACAAATCACCAATTGTTAAGCATTGCTTGCTAGGCACAGCCATTGCATTAATTATGTCAAAGAGCAGGTAGTACTGACAGGAGATATAAATCTTGTGGTAGCAAAGATAATTTAGCAAAGCACATATTGTTAAAGATTTAAACAAACAACCAAAACAAAAATATTGGCTGCATGTTGATATGCTAGACCCTGTACTGGATATAAAGATGAAAAAAAAACAGTGTCTTTTTTTTTTTCCTTGCTATTCACTTGATAGTAGAGGAAGCCCCTGAACGATGAAATAGAACATTTATTAAAGACACCAATTATTGGAGTTATTCCAAGGAATGCTTATGCAATGGGTAGAATGCAGAGATTGCAGGAACCATTACTACTAAAAACCACAGCACTAGAGGAGCCACTTCCATCATGAACTTTTCGCTGACCCCTAACCAGAAAGCACCTCTCCTGTCTCAGAAGCCCTGCCGCAGTGGTAGTATGGCTCCCAAGACACAGTGATGACGTAGGTTGCAGGAAGAGGTGCTGTCATATTGTAGATTCTTAGACAACAGGGCTTTTGTCTAATTAATGTTAAATATTTGGCAGGTTAAGAAACTGGAAATGCATTTTGGGGTGCATTTCATCTGTGTAAGTTTTCTCTGATGCCTATGTTCATCATTCACATTTATCATTATAAACGATGACAAATGCATCTAGGTCTTCTCAGAAGAAAGAATGTGAAAGACTTAATTCAAGTATTAAAACTATGCAAGAAATGGTTTTCTTAAACTTTGTTACCTTTTTGTCTAAATATAAGAATTAACAAGGAATAAATCCTCATAATTTATACACAAAGTAAGCATGGACAAATTATGCATGATTCCACAAAATCATGATTGCCAAATATTTAAATTATATTAATTATAATTTTTTTCTCTTTGAATCATCTATAAACTCATAATTATATTAGCAGTAACAGTATTATTTTATAGATCTAAATTGCATTTAGGAATATTCCGATATTTTATTTATCTACTAAAGTAATGAAAACATTAGCTCTAGTAATATCAACTTAATTTTGTAAAGATTTATTCTTTTTTTGATGCTGTTTTAACCAAAAATTTACCTATTCTTTAAAAATAAAACAAAATTTGAAGTAAACTTTTACAGAGTACAACTATATGATATTTAAAGAAGAGCAATGAAAACAAGCACAGTAGGCTTGCATTAACCAGGCTAATAAATCTATACATGCCAATGGGGATTGTTAACCTTCAAAAACACTCCAAAAGTACTCGTACATGTTTTACCCTGCTTCACGGGGATGACACATTCCTATGTACAGGGGTTTAACTAGACTGATTTGTTCTGCTTTCAGACATAAGCAGAAAGTGTCAGGTTTTCAATTCAACAGATCACAAATAAATGTCAGCTTGTTTGTGCATGTGTATATGTGCGCTACACAAACACACACACAACCCCCCCCCATATCCAGAGTCAATTGGAGGACTTTTTTTTCCAGATGAACTCTAGAGAACACAGCCTCAGAATGACTGATTTCTGATGCTAATTGTTGTTACGCAGATATTGTACTTTTCTTGGTCCAGACAGTTATGACAGAGAGGTGCTACTTCCATAATCAATTTTGGCATGAGGGATGCTGTGCTGGTAGATGATGTGGAAAAATATGGACCAGACATTTCATCCATAATTGATTACAGACCTAATGTATTATTCCAAAACCCACAATTCTAGTCATAGCTCATTCCTATTAAACTATTTTTTTTCCTGTTGCTGCTTTGCTTCTTATAAGAACATTTCCATGAATTTCTAAAGCTGGACTATTAAACTAAGACAAAGATCTCTTACAGCAGTTAGAGCAACTGAATACTCCAGAGTCCACTCATTTCCTTGAAATATCAAATTCCATAAAACACACACAAGTATTTCAGCCTGCATCTGAGGATTTTGAACACTAAACAGAAGATCAAGTTTTACTCTGAACCACGTAAGTGATTCTTTTTTCCTTCATAAATACAAACACATTAACCTTTGGAGAGCAACAGGTGAATTAATTATTACATTTGGGCTGTGAAAAATAGCAAAGAGTTAAACTATTATTTTTGAGATTGTACTACTTTACAGTATTTATTAATACTTTTAAATTACAGCCCACATATATACTGAATGAATTTATATTACTTAGAACATATAATGTCCCTATTACCTCCAAAGAATATAAAACTTCTAAGATGTTCCTATGCAGGAATCAACTGCTTTTCTTTTTCATTAGTCAAAGGTAACTAATGAAACCCTTATGTACCAGAAACAATAAAATTTATTCAGAAAATACTTATTGAAAAAAAGCTAGTGGTTAATTGATTAAATGAATATTAAATATGTCTAAGTATATGTTTTTGCATTTTTCCAGAGGAGATGGCAGTTTTCATTTATTCAACAAATATTTACTAAATGTGCACTACTTTGAAGGCAATCTGCTAGGGACTGGGAATTAAAGAGTTATCCAAATACACTCATTGATTTGGAAACTTATGGGGAATTCAGACCAGTACTCTCACAAGGAAGATAAAACTAGATTGATACCTGAATGATGAGCAAGAAATAGCCATGTGAAGAAAACATAAGGTATGGAAGTGAAAGTGACTGCCAGCAGAGGAAATAGTATATGTAAATATCTGGAGGCAAGAAAGAGTGTAGCGCATTCGTTGGGTAGAAATAAAAGTGTATTAGCTTGGCTGGAATACACAATGAGCAGGAGATAGTCAAGGAACATAACTCAGATATCAATAAGAACTAGATATTCAGGAGCACGTTAAGAAGTTTAGGGTTTTTTTCTACTGACAACGAGGACCAATTAGGCATTGTTTATTACAGGGTGATCACAACAATTATATTTGTATCCAGCAGTGTGGCAAAGGGAATAGAAGAATTTCAGCCCAGACAGTACTGAAATTTCTGCTGAAATCTGGTGCTGATGGCCCTTCAGCCAGTTACATGGCTGTCAACACTATGGGAACAAAAAGGCATGGCATGGCAATAGCTATGGGTAATTAAGACAGTAGGAATTTACAACTTCCCTGTCACTGAGGGTTCCCATAAAAAGGAAAGCAAAAATAAATAAATAAAACCTGCTAGTTTTCTTTCATTCTTAATTATGCTCTTCATCTTTTCTAAGTAATCAGTTACAGTCTTTTCCTAATTTTGACTCAAAACAATGCTTTGAAAATTATATTTAGTTAAAGGAATATTGACAAAGTAACTAGTATTTCATATTAAAAACTTTATTTTTCATAATGGATAAAATCAAGAAATAGGAGTGATGAGAATTATACTTAAGAGTGTATATAAATTTGAAGACATTTATGTGTAGAATTGTTGTGTATTTATCCATGTTATCCATCTACCTATCTATTCTGTCTAAATTTCTAGGCCATGTGTATAGTATTCATTGCTCGAAGAACTCAAAATATACACAGTTTTATTGCTAAGATGATAAAGAACAGTAATTTAAATTATTGGATTTTAATTTTATATATTCTCGTGTGCTTATTAATTTTCTAATTATGAAAGTTGACATCATTTCTAATAGCTTTTCTGCTTTTGCAAAAAATGAGCTTCTCTTCAAGATTAAGTATATTCTAGACTTACCTGGGCAATAATCAGAGGCTATCTTCCAGAGTGTGTGTGTGTGTGTGTGTCTTATGTAACATACACACATATATATAAATTATTAACAAAGAAGTACTGAAAGAAGAAAATTGGAGCAAAAGTATCTGAATATGTTATAGCAGTGACAGTCCCTATTAAAATAGGAATAGGCAATAGAAAGGCAATAGAACAGTGCCTAGGGTATCCTATTATTGATACTACTCAAATTTATAATCAAGGACACTTTTGCAACAGGGTATATGCCTTTGGCATTGCTAGTTTGCCATTGCTGTTAATATTTTTAAAGGTTCTTGAATGATGACATAGGATCTTAAAAAATACAAATAGAAGAAATATCAATAGCTCCAAGTACCATAATTATAGAGTGGGCTACAATAGTGAACACTAACTCTTGAACAACCTTGCCTAATAAATCTTACGAACTGCAGCAGGAATTCACATTTCTGTCTGACTATGTCTGCCTCTCCTCCATTTATTTTATTTGCTATTTATTTGTCTCTCTTCCCGTCTATTTATTTATGCTTCATAATTTCCAAAAGAGCTTGATATACTTGATAGAAATACATTTAGTTCAACAAGATACAATGTAAACAGGAGAAGCAAATTGACAAGGAGAAGCACGTGGTTTTTGCTGCAATGGCAACTGTAAAGTCCATCCTATGAGCTTGGAGGTTTGAGGACAGTATATCTAAATTCAAAGACTTATAATCCAATCATAGATTTAACAAGTTAGATAGACATCCCCTTAAGAACTGTATATTCCAAAGATAAAATAATAAAACATAAGAAAAGGCATGGTGGCTTAAGCCCATAATCCCACCACTTTGGGAGTCTGAGTCTGGAGGATTGCTTGAGGCCAGGAGCTCAAGACCAGCCTGGGCAATACAGCTAGACCCCACCTCTACTAAAAACAAACAAACAAAATTAGCGGGGCATTGTGGTGCACTTATAGTCCTAGCTACTCAGGAGGCTGAGGCAGTAGGATGGCTTGAACACAGGAGTTGAAGGTTACAGTGAGCTATCATCTTGCCACTACACTCCAGTCTGGGTGACAGAACAAGACTTTGCCTCTAAAAATTAAATGAATAAATAAAATCTAGGCCACAAATCTCAGATTTCCTGACCTTTACTTTGTCATTACATTTGTAGTGATTACACACATTACAAACCTTTATTTTCAAAAGGTGACATTGGTAATTTTCACCTCTAAAATCAACAACTTAAAGAAATTGTTCTCAATTTTATAACCAGATGGCATTGCAACTGTTTTTCCTTTTTTCCAGATAAGGTATAATGAAGTTAATCAAAGCAATCTCTATCTTTCAGAGTGAAATTATAAATGTACACAAAGGAAATTTCACCCTCTTTTTATCTTTCTCAATAACTACATGTCAATAAGAAACATACTTTTTGATACCTAAAAAAAAAGTCAAAGATTGTCATCATGTTAATCAGGGACATTGCTGGATGTGATTCTGTACTGTTTATGAAAACAAAATAAAATATATGTTTTTCTAAAACCTTTTTTGAAAATGTGGAATCAATGATATCACTGATAAAAAATAATATATCTTCTTTTCACCTTCACCTATCCTCTCTCCCATATACCTCCAATGCCCTACTATGGGGTATTTAACACATTATCTACTAAGAAGCAAATTATTTTATATACTGCCTTCTTACCACATGCATATGTAACTATAGAATCAGCCCAATCTTGTTCTACTTTGGATAAGAAAATGATGAGTGGTTTTTTGGTTGCCACGAACCCCCAGGCCACAGGTCACGTAATCTGAGCATGTCCAGATGAACAAAGTGTGCCCAATTTGTGACCCCAGAGCCAACTGGAACTAAAAAGTCAACCACAAGTGGGACCAAAGTGCTCAGATAGATGAACAGGGACAGAATTAAGAAGCAAGCCTAGGCATTACCTCATGGCATGATCCAATCAGATCCTGTCTCCTTACCCTATGGCTACAAAACCTGCCTCAGCCGCCAAAAGCCTGTGCCATATTATTGGCTTCTGTGCACTTTGGGCAGCGATCCCATTGCTTGCTCCATATCACACAGAAATGTGTCAGGCCCTCTGGGTGATATAAAAAATGCATGTAAAGATTAGCAAGAGACAATAGTACAAAATAACATTCAGACAGATCTTCTAAAAGGTGACATGTGACCGATTTTACGGTACAGGTAGTAAGTACCACTGGAAAAGGAAAGAGACTTGGAATTTGAATGAGGTCAGGAAGAATGAGCGGGTCTTGGCTAGGTTGAGAAAAATAGGGAAGGAAGAAAACAGTGAACAAAAACTGGATGAAATGATGATGTATATTTGGCAAACATTGGGAAAATCATCTTAAAATTTTACCCAGAAGAAACTGGGAAAGTGTTAAAGTATTATGTAAAAGATAAAATAAGGATCTGAAAGGTAATTTGGATTTTTTTCTGTAAAGGCAGAAAATATTCAGGAAAAGATTGTCCATTAATGTTGTAAGTAATGTATTTTAATTATCAACACAGAGAAAATATTAATGGTCTCCACAAATCTCCTTTATATTATTAACTGGTCTTTATTATGAGGAAAATGCTTTTTTAAAGTTAATACAAAATATTAAAACCTCCAATCTCTAAACCACCCTATTATTCCTAAAGTTATTTAATTGTGCAAATATGTGTAAACAAATAACAGATAATTTAGTGAGGTGGGAGGATGAATTAATTAATAATTTCCATTGACTCACCTGTATTCTTCTGATTAATATTTAAGTGTTAACTAAAAAAAAAAAAATAAAAATAGAACAAATCATCTTCAGGATTTTCACAATCTAGATATTAGATTGCCAGACAATTGTGACTGTAACTTGCCTTATATTGTTGTAAACAATGTACAACATATATTGAGTGTCTATTGTGTGCTAGGCCAAATGCATTACCTATATATCTCATTCAAATCTCCCAAAATCCTTTGAAGCAGTTTATTATTGATACTCTTATTTTAGAAATGAGTAAAACTAGATCTCAGGTAAGTTAATTACTTAAGGGTCACTCAATACATAGAGTGGATCCAAAATTTGAGCACAAGCAAAGTCCCCACTCATCAAGGATGCTATTATAGAATTATTCTACTAAAACAATACTCCAGGTTCTATAGAGTTTAGGAAAAGAGAGAAATTTTTTCTTGATTAAAACCATCCTCCCAAAACATGTGTTTGAGAATGTAAGTGGTAAAGCGTAATTTAATTCTGTAAGTTGTTCAACACCATTGGGAAATAAATTAAAATGTAAAATTTTCAAATGCCTTTTTTTTTTGGTCACATTTTTTATCTTTGTCTCTCCCTAGTAAGGGTTAGTGGTATGCCCCTCCCCTCCACAATGCTCACCGCATCCCTCAGATGTGGATCTAACCCCAATCCCCAGATCCTGGTGACCACCACCACCATTTGAGCTCCATAGTGTTCACCAGTCAGTACCAATATGATGGCGAGTACACGTGAAGCCCATTCTTCTGATCTTGTGAAAAACACTCTGAGTAAAGAAATTAGAGACAAAATTCCCAGATTATATAATTCCACTCATATGAAATGTCCAGAAAACACAAATCTATAGAAACAGGAAGCAGATTAGTGGGTCCCTGAAGTTGGGGATGGGAATTAGGGCTCTTAATAGGGGGAAGGAAATGTTCTAAAACTGATTTATGGAATGGCTGTACAACTTGGTAAATATACTAATAATCATTTAATTGTACACTTAAAATGGATGAATTGCATGGTATGTAAATTATACTTCAATAAAGTTGTTTAAAAAAAAAGAGGATAATTACTCTGTGGTAGAGCATGTTTCCAAAGAACATGGGTCTCAAGAAATTGGAATTATTGCTCTGACAGACTACTAATTCCTAAATATTTCCCCTCTTTGTATAAACATGTGGCGTTCAAGAACATATTTCTTGTTCAAGAAACTTTGAACAAGAATTTTAATACTATTTTATTAATTTATGCTTTTTGAGGAACAATACTGGTGAAGCTTTTATTCTAATATTCACTTCATATAAAATCCTCAGAACTAGACACATAGAAATACAACATGATTTCATTATATTCATGAGTTCAACAATTTTTTGAGCATCCGATATATATACAAGGTATTGTATTGAGTGCTATTAACTTCTGTTAACATGAAAAAAAATATAATTTTACTTGAAAAATACCACTAGGCTCCTTTTCTCCATTGCCCCTTGTATCTTAATTACTCATGTTAAGCTAGTACATTCGATAAGGGAGAGACTTTTGTGTGTTACGATATTACAAAGGTAATAATAAAAATAAATTAACAACTAAAAAAAATTTTAAATCTTATCATAAATATAAAGACATGTATATAGATAGACTATCAAAGTAATGTTATTTAGTTATTTAAAAATGCCTTCCATGCCTATAACATACATAAGAATTTACATTTTTACTGAATAACAATTGTAGACAACATCTTCACACGATCAGAGCCAAAACTCTATGATAATCCATTGCTCATGGTAGGACAACATTACTTTCTAGTAGCTCCTTAATTTTGTCAGACTGATCCAAAGTTTCAAATGCCAGACAGCCCTCTGAAGTACTTAAATCCTAATATTAACAGTAACAGGTCATTTTCTCTGGAGCAACAATTTGTCAGTCAATTTGGTTTTCAGTATTTTTAATGTAGGCATTTTCACATTACATAGGTGTTACCTCTTATTGCTATCAAATTTGTAGGTGTGATGATTTTTTTCTAAGCGACTGTAAGGTAGAATATACATTATTTAGTCTCTATTTCCCTCCTTAATCTGTCTTTCACGTATGGTATGTTGAAAACTCCATCAAAGAGTTATTATGGAAATTCCCTTTGGTATAGCAACAGATACTATTTAAAAACAAGAATCTAATTAAATGGTCCTAGTGATTTGGGATTTATCACTGGGGAAATTAATGTCCCATGTTATATGCACATTTCAATGATTTTGTAGATACTGCTATGAAGACATAGCAGATAAACAAAGGTTGTTGTCATTTACTCTGCAATCTAACCTCAGGGTACAGACTCTGAGAAAAAAAGTCATAAGTACACTATTTGTCTAATTTTTCAAAAGAAATGCAGATAGTCCTTTAACTCAAACGAACTTTGACTTTGGATATTGTCTAACTTTTCCATCAGAAAAATAGTTCTCCCACTGCTCAATAAATTTCCTAAAAATGTGCGTAGAGACAAGCATCAGATGAAAAGAAACAAGAGCTATGGCTAACGGTGTGTTTGTCCACAGTAGTCTGACGAGGTCAGAGTCCCACAGTTTCTCTTATTTATGACTATCAGTCTATGTCGCCTCCAGGCACTTCCTAATGAAACTTCTTGCTCCTGGTAACACATTTCAAGCTGCCAGAATGTGCAACTGAAGGAGCAGTAAAATATAAATTTATTTAATGCAAAGAGTAAGCAGCAGGTGATCACCAAACACTCCAAACAAAACATTTTGCTTTATTTTGTTCTGTGTTTTCTAATGCCTAAATATTAGTGGATAATTGATAGTCTCAATTTTCAGGAGAAACTTAAAGCAATATTTTGTGCTAAAAATATGTTTGAACTTTATGCTTGTTTAACATATACGATGATATGTTATTATAGTTGCAGAAATTCATTCATTGCTTTTTCTACTGGGTCTCTACCATTTGTTTTACTTTGGTTTTCTAGGTCACAACTTTCTGGGAAGTTTTAAACAAGTCTCAAAAGTATGCCCAACCAAAATCAACAATCAGATCTGAATATCAGAGTAACCCTTATTTTACTTAGATCTCATCTTGTCAATTGTTTTTCAATGAATTTTGCATGAGGGTTTGTTCACTAAACTGATAAAACAAAGTAATGACATCAACGGACTATTTTTCAAAAACAGGTCTTAGCTACATTGACTGTTTCATGAGTGAATCCTCCTAAACAAACCTAAGTTAGTATATGAAGATATTTTTGGCAATATATTTTAAGCTGCTAGAAACAGCAGTGTAGTGAGATCTAAGATTAAATTAATTCAATCAAATCAAGTCAAGTCTATGAGATGACATTACAAATTCCAAAACAATATCAATGCAAATCCAGGAGGACAGCAGTTGGGCCAGCCAGTCTCCTATAAAATAGTATTAGAATATAAATTACTTTGAAAAATTGGAAAAGCGATCAGCAATAAATTTGATGCTGCTCAATTTAGATAAATGTTGAGAGGGAAAAAAATCACTATGCAAATCCTAAGGGTAAATAAATAGAATGATATCTGGCTTATCACTAAAAAGGTTTGAAGTTAATTCACAGGCTCATATAGGATTTTAAATCCTTTCAACTCACCTTGCTTTTACTCTTGGTTATTATGAAGTAAAAATATAGTGTCAAAAATGTATTTATTCACATCAGGCCTAACTCAGAGAGGCACAAATATATTGTCTAGTGGAATCGGTTTTCAAACATCTATTGAATATACATGGACTTAGGTTTTTCTGTAAATCTTAAAAATGTCTAATAAGAGCGAGTTCCACTATATATTTAAAATTTTTTTTCAGGTGAAAAAGCAATTATTTACCTCATGTAACATAATCCTCTGTTTTTTGCAATGTAAGAATGCCAATCTGGGGTCATAAAAGAGGCCACATTCTTAATTTGTGATAATTTTCTTTGTTTACTTGCTATTAGGTTGAATCCTAAGAAATCGCCAATGTTAAATCTTCTTTGCCTCCCCAAATAGGCAATTTCATATGGTTCAACATAATATATTAGCTCCTTCCAATCTTAATCGGAATTGTCCCTAAAGACCCAAGTTTGAAAATAAAAAGAGAGAAAGTAGCTGTCACATGGCATTTTACCATTTGTCTCGACAGGAATGTTTGCCACAAGGGATTCCACTGCTTTTTAAACAGAGAAAGATCTCTTCAACATTGCTGTTGTGGAGTAAATTGAGTCTGCCCCAAAAAATATGTTAAAGTCCTAACCCCGGCACTTGGGAATGTGGCCTTATTTGGAAATAGGATCTTTGCAGATACAGTCAAGTTAAGACCATGTTGGATAAGAGTGGCCCCTAGTCCAATGACTATTGTAAGAGAAAACAGAGACACACACAGGAGAAAGCCACGTGAAGTCAGTGGCAGGGACTGCAGTACTTCTTGTGTAAGCTCAGGAACTGCCAAGGATTGCTGGCCAACACCAGAAGCTAGGAAAAAAGTGTAGAAAAGATTCCCTCTCTGAGTCCCTAAGAAGGAATCACTCCTGACGAAACCTTAATTGTGGACTTCTGCCCTAAAGAACTGGGAGAAAATAAATTTCTGTTATTTTAAAATGACAAATGTGTGGCAATTTGTTATGTCAGTCCTATAAAACTAATATCTCAATAACAGCCAAGGATACCTTCACCTGAGGTCCCCAAAGCTATCACAGCCGCTTAGTCCTGTGGACACTGCCTCTAACGTACCTGAAGCTGCAAAAACAGAGTAGCACCATCACCATGTGAAATGTCCAATTGTATTTTCTGGAGCCCTCAATATACAGAAGCCATGCCACATTCCATCAGGTAAATGGTGCTTTCCCATTCTTCTTCATGCTCTATTACAAGACCAAAGAAATACTATCTAAACCAAATCACAGTGTATCAGAGCAATGAACTCTTCCATGTTTGTTCTGTTTCGTTTTCCTTATAGCTTCCCCTTGCCTGACAAATGGAATGAGCTGAGGGTTGGTGGTTGAGCTGAGGGACAGTCATCATATCATCTATAGAATTTGCCCTTCCTAGTCTGTCTGTCTGTGCTACACTTGTCCAGACGAGTACTTATTTCACAATAAACCCATGAAAATAGGATTCCAGGGCTTGGACTTGGAGCAGTATAGGGATGAGGATAAGGAATTATCTTTAAGAAATACGTGAGTATATATGAAACTTATAGTAAATATAGCATAAACTCCAGTTTGGAAATACACCACTTCTAGCAGGATCAGTGAAATTTTTCCTACATGAATTTGCTTCACACACAGATCCGCTGTGTATTAATGCAGAACTAGGAGTAAATGCTGATATTTACTAGGTGTGTGTTGGGCATAAAAATTAGGGGTGGGGAAGCTGCAGCCTTATGGTGAGATGTGTTCTTTTAGGTCCTTAAGTGTGGCCTTTTGATTGAATCCAAATTTTGCAGAACAAATGCTTTTATTAAAAGGGAAGCAACAGAGAAAGATGAAACTTTTCTTGCCTCTTTGGTTCTTAACAAAGAAGAATTTTGAAATCAGAAGGCCACAGGTTCCCCACCCCTGGATGCAAAACCAAGAGAAAGAGGAACACTCTGGATTACATACTTAGAAAATTAAAAATATATTTTGTATGGTGAACTACAATAGTAAATGATGATAATGTGGGTAAAACAAGCACATATGTAGCATGTTTATCTATACCTGAGTAAAGCTGACAGGGTTCCCATACAATTCGGATGCCAGATTTACACTAAAATTCAGAAGTTCATAAAGAATGAGCATGATCTTAAAAAGTTCTTCTCATGCAATATTGAAAAAGATTGTTAAATATAATTATATCAAAGATATACTACAACCTTTTGAAATTTGTGAGAGATAAAGTCTGTTAACAGTCAAAAAGAAGTAACTCAGAGAATAAATGGATTTGCTTTATTATTTTTTTAAATAGAAAAAATATGAGGCTGATTTTCACCACAAAGCGGTTACATTTGGAAATGCCAGGTATGAATGTGGACAACAGTCAGCATGTTCTGAGACAAATTAAAAGACACCAAGACGTACCATTAAGCCTAGGTGAGGGTAACCTGGGAATTTGGAAGAAACTAAAGTCAAGTCTTGCAAATGGCAACTATTGCTGAGATACAGCTGGAACAGGTTTATGTGGGCTGCACTAAGCTTACGAAATTGAAATGTAACGCCTTTCTAGGGAGGCTTTCCACACCTACTACTCTTCCCTACTGTGAGGCAGAGGCTCACCTTGCTCATTGACACTGTCTCCCTGCATTATCTCTGGGCATTAACTTTTGAGTCTGATAACCAGGGGGAAAACACTACTCATCCTTCAAATGGGTGACGTGCTGGCGAAGAGGTGGACTGCTGACTTTTAAGTACCAACTATGCAAGGAAGTCGGGTTTATCCTAAAGTGCAGATTTATTAATTAAAAAAAACCTCATTGGAGGAAAAAATGGTTATGTTAAAGAGAAACAGAATCATAATAATGGGGCTTCAAGGAACCTATTTGATTCATTTTAAAGAAGATAATAGGTATCTAGATTAATAGAATTTAAAGGTTATATTTCACTTGAATATTTTGCAAGTCATTAGGGTTTAATAAATGCAATCATCAAGGGCACTAGCCAGGGAGGAACTTCTTTCATCATAAGTGAAAACAATGAAAGGTAATAAGCAAAGAGTAAGGCTCTGTGGCCATTTCTCTGCCTAAGAAGCATAAGGAATAAACAACATTGTTATAAAAACCATTAGGCTAATTAAATATGAGCAAAAGGTAAACATTTTTGCTCGTTATCACAAATATGCCCTTATTCAATAGGAATTAGGTCTGAATAGCAGTTTAGAAGCTAATGAGTCTCAGCTCTTTCTTTAGCGAGGTTTATCCTCTCTAGAACAATCCTGCCTATGAGGCTACTGCTTCCAGAGTTAATTAGGCCTTGTGGCCATCATGACACTGAGCAAGAAAAGGCAATAGTTTATTGCACTTTTTAATGAGCACGTCATAATTTTAATATATTTTTAATACATAGGACATGACTATATTTAAACAATAAATATATTTATTCCCATTTCATAATAGTAAGAAAATCATTTCATTTCATCACCTGCATATTACATTTATGTAACTCTAAGTAGCTTCACTCAGAGATATCAAAAGATAGGATCACTGAGATTTCCGTGGGCACAGCAGACTACAACAGTGGGAAGAACTGTTCATTTATATAGCCACCATGTGAAATAATTCTGTGTCCTTCAAAACAGAGGAGCTGGGAGGACACTGAGCTTCTCTTCATTAAGGTGCAAAACCTGTTTCACAGTTTTCTAAATGCAGAAGCCATGCATAAAACATGTCCTGTGACTACAGACCATAATTAGCTTGGTACCAAGGCTGTCAGTCTTAATAAGTACATAAATAAGTAACATTTATATTAGTATTTTATGGCTATTGCGAAAAAAATGGAATTAAAAGGAACTTCTCCTTTATATAGATTTTCCAATATTTATTTATCTGATGCTATATGAATGTCTAGAATGTAGTCCTCTTAGTATTATCAAGTATATATACTAGCAGGTAAAAGTGACTCATTGAATTGCAATATCTTCTCGCACTGTGAAATCTCTTTCAAAGGATCTTAAGAAGTAGTTTCTTTATTGTCAGCTTTATAAGACATATTTAAATATAAAAAATAAATGTATCCTGTGTTTGAGTGTATGGAGAAAAATTCTCTCTTATACTTAGTAACTTCATTTCTAAAAATAGTAAATTTTACCAAATGTTCATGGCATTGTTCAAAATGTAACGAAAGAATGCTCATTATCAAAGTTTGTTGGCAATATTGAAAAATTGAAAACAACTTAAAAGTTCAGCAATAGAAACTGGTTAACTAAGTTATGTATATTTATATTATAAGGCAATATTATGCAGCAATTAAAAATGTGTAAATACAGTTTAAACCAAAAGAGTAGGTTAAAAACTAAATACAGAGAATCCTCCAAGAACAACCACCAAAAGGAACCTGAGAAAAATATTTATTCATACAAAAACAAAACACTGTGGGTATATTCATCAAAATGTAAGTAGTGGTAAATCCTAGATGTCGGGCTAGTGTATCAATTGCTTTTAGTTTTGTTTTTTTTCTTAAACTATGCTTTTCCCATGTTCCAAAATTAAAAGCATAGCACTCAGGTAATAAAATAAAGGAATAAGATTATTTTAATTTTAAAGAGGGAACAAGAGGACTGATATTCCTAACTTTCCTTTTTATCAATGTGTATACCATCACAGAAAATGACAAAGCACTGTTCCCAACAGAAGACTCACAGTACTACATAGAAAATTGAGAACTCACAAATCGATGAATGTTACTTATATAATCTGGCTTATGTAAACAATGGAAAAGAAAGAGCTAGTCCTAGTCTACTTTAAGCAGTGAAAGCTGAGCTACATTTAACAAAACATATTCCCTAGAAGGAGAGAATGAGTTGTAAATCTAAACGAAAACAACGTCAGTATAGTTTATAAGAAGAGATATATGGCTAAAAGTAGAAAAATTCCTGCGTGAAGGTTATAGAGCAAGAGCACACACTGCATAACAAGAAATGCTTAACATAAAAATAGAAACAACCTTTAAAAATTCCCCCGACAGTAGATTTATGACAAACACAAAATGAAAAGGAAAAGTAATATAGCCTGAAATGTTTTAAAGGATAATGTATGCTGTCAGTTGCCACATCTGGTTTTTATCTGGTCATTGAAAATGTCTGTATGTACTGTTGTCTAACAAAGATGTGTTGAAAATGTTTTTCTGAAATGTTTAAAAAAATCCATATATATTTTTTCTTCCTACTTTGGCCATGTCTCTAGCACTGAATTCAAACCGCCACAGCATGGATGGTTCAGGATTTTGTCTTTTTAATGATCAATTTAGATTGTTCCATGCTCAATTTACCCATAATAAACCAATCCATCAACCTCTACCTACTCAGGCGCTATGCTCAGACAGGTGATTTAAGTAAAATCAAGTAGCATCTCAGCAACAGTTACCTTCCAATATTTAAATAACATTGTAGCAAGTCTAGTTCCTAGCCCAGTCACCTACATGGTGAAATTAAAAACACATCTAAATATGTATCTCCCCGCTAGTGCATGTTTGGGATTTTGCCATGTTTCTCAAATATGTCCATTTTGATACTCAGTATTGTTGATCTGACATTAAGCAAACTAAAGTTCATGATTTCTTTCATGTTATGCTTTGTTTGGTATTTTTAAGCAAACTTGCCTGCTCGTCTGTAATCTCTGTTATCTGTTATACTCCATGGGAGGCGGTAGAGACACAAAAATGGATATATGACAGCTCCAGCTCTTGCGGGGGAAGGTGCTCATAGACTGATGGGAAAGACAGATATTTAACCAATTAAATATGGCAAGTGTTAGGGACACAAGTGGTAAGAGAAGTGTGTACTAAGTTCTCTGAGGAGAAAAGGCATCATAATAGAGCAAAAATTAATCTATCAGATCTTTCAGGGAATCACAAAAAAATGCAAGAACAGTGCATGATAAATATCGAGTAAAAGAGTGTTAAAAAAATTTATGGGAGGCCGCTGATTTGGATTGGGCTCCCGCACTAGGACCAACAGACCAACCCAAAACAGAGTCACTCGTGCCAGGATCCCATGTCACCAAACCAAAACCTAAAAGTTGTTTACTTGTATGATCTGACCCTCTGAGAAATCAGGAGAGAGACGATAGCCAGATCCCCAAACAGGCCAGTTTTCTGGGGGGGAAAAAGAAGCAAAAAACAACACACACACACACACTTTTGATAATGTTTACTGTGATCATTGAGAAACACACAACTGGATTACAGAAGAGCCTTTCAAAAAGTCACTGCTTATGACATTCAGTGCATCCAAAACCATTTAACAGAAATATTTGTATGGTCCCATCTACCTCCATAGATCCACATCTGCCTACTTAACCATTCCTGGAAGGAGCCATGTATAATTTTTACCCCCTTAAGTCTTAGTTCATGCTATTCCCAGAGTTTCAATGCTCTTTGACCTTTGCCCTCTCTTTCCTTCCTGACTTCAGCCAACATCACTACCAAGTATAATTGTTTTACCAATAGAAGTTCTATTTGAACCTCCAAGTCTGGCTCAAAAGGTTGCTTTATTTTTCTAAATCTTTCCTTAGCCTCTCCTACTTCAGACCAAGTTAACTGCCCCACATTGGTGCTTCCATAGCATTTTTTTTCCTCATTCCTTATAGCATTTTTGTGCCTATATTTTAGCTTTGCTCTTTTTATTCTTGCCTTTCCTACCTGATGGTTAAGACCCTGAGGACAGGAAAACAATATGATAGTTAAAAGCACAGACATAATGTCTACACACACTTTACTGAACAGCTTTCATATAAAATTATGATATCTGGGAAGTTATTTAACCTTTTTTGTCTCCTATTTATACTTATAAATATGAATAATAAAAGTGTCTACCACAAGATAGTATTATGAAAATTAGACTAAATGAAATATTGCATGTAAGTACAATGCCTGAAACAAAGCAAATGCTAGAAAAAAATTAGTTATTAGTTTAGAGTAATGACCATATAATGAATATAGATTCATTTTGTGAATCCTTCAAGAGACCTAGTAGAATGTTTTGCATATAATAGGCACACAAATGTGGAATTAAATTGATATCTGCAACTGTATTCTCTAAACTCTGAAAGCCAAAAGCAAATTTATTTTGGCAGCAAAATTATTAGGAAATTCTGAGCTTCAAAATACTTCTCTAGGGTTGATACGCTTTCATAAGTCACCTGCATCAAATGTTAAGTTTCAGTTGCATAAAACCCAGTCTCTGCTTGATACGGCCTCTTGTGGATAAATAAGTGAAACGTGGGGCAAGAAATTCCAGTTAGATATAAAAGCAAGGCTTAGGTGGGAGAAACCCAGAGGAGTTTAATTCCACAGATCTTTCATCCTCCTGCAGTGCTGAGCACTTCTAATGCAAGGCAGACGGGGTTATACTTACTGAAACATGAAGTTCTTACTAAACAGGCAGAGGGGGAGATGGCAGCTAACCTGCACCCTCTGAAGGAGAGGGCTTCCCTACATGTCTTCTGGGATGCCAAAAACCCCAGCTGTTCTTTAGATCTGTGGATAATTTCACTATACTTAATTTGGCACAAAAGCACTGAGAAAGCAGGTGTCTGTAGTGGACTTGAGGAGACTTGGGTCTCAGGTTCATATCTACCTTGCAATAATAAATTCTGATGTTTGCCTTGTAATAGTGTAGAACATGATTATATGTATTAAACATTACAATTACTCACTGGAAGAAAATACTGTAAATCTGAAGAGGCTTATGTGTATGTTTTAATCCCATATGTCTATTAACAACAAAGCAGAGAGAATTTTCTCTTTTTGTATATATTTTTACATTTACTCCCCTAGCCAACTCTAGCTATTTTCCCTATCTTTTCCTAAAATCAATAGTAATAATAATAGTAGCTACATAAGCTTTGGAAGACGAATAGGCATTCTCTCAGTGAAGGTATAAATCTTTAGGGGAATTGAGGAGAAGCAGTTTGAATGGCAGCTGGTCTGAGGATGGAGAGAAGAAGAGAACTTTAAGAATCACAGAAAGACATGAGAAATATTTCAAAAACTACTCTTTAAAAATTCTCTGGTAGGCAAGGAAGGCTGTTGCTCTCTGTTCCTATGTGGACTGAGAGGCGACCAGACATTGGTGTCAAATTGGTTCTTTCCCAAGAGAAGTTTATGAATAGGTTAAAAGACAAATGGAATTGAATAGAAGGAAGAAAACTATTCTCTTGAATTCGTTTTAAAACACCTGTCCCTGACCCTTTTGGCCCCATGGATGGGTTTCATGGAAGACAATTTTTCTATGGATGGGAGGAGGGGAGAGTGTGGTTTTGGGATGATTCAAGTGCATTCAATTCATTGTGCACTTCATTTCTACTATTATTGCATTGTAATCTATAATGAAATAATTTATACAACCCACCATAATACAGAATCTAATGCTATTGCTGATCTGACAGGAGGTGGAGCTCAGGCAGTGGAGCGGCTGCAAATGCAGACGAAGCTCCACTCACTCGCCTGCCACTCGCCTCCTGCTGTACAGCCGGGTTCTTAACAGACCACAGATGGGTACCGTCCATAGCCCAGGGGCTGGGGATCACAGTTTTAAAATGAGTGTGAAATTATACAGCATATAGTATGAAATAGCATGACTGAGTTTTAGCACCTATTGAACACAGTTTATGGGAGGCTCTCATTTTAGACTAGCCTCCTGCACTAGGTTCCCACTGACCAGACCAAACCAGAATGGAGTCACTTGTGCTAGCTGCCGTGTTAATCAAACCAAACTTTGAAAAGGGCCAGTTTTTCTAAACAAAAACCCAGGAGATTCCAGTCAACTTGAGTAAGCATAAAGAAGTTCTTTCTCTTTTACCCATGTAAAGAAAATAACTTTGAAATGACCAATCCACTTTTTTGTTCACCATTTCTACTATCTTTAGACCTTGTCTGCCTATAAAGCCAACCTCCTTGGCTCAGCTCATGGGAACACCCATTCCATTTGATAGAATGATGCGCTGCCCAATTCTAGAATCTTAAATAAAAATGAAGTAGAACTCTAAACTACATGTGTTATAAGTTTGCCTTTGACACATCTTAAATGTTTAAATAATCAGAATAAGAGATTGTAAATTATTATAAAATATGAGAGAGAATGATGCTCACTTAGTAAGACATTTAAGGTATATTATTAATATAATGACAGAGCTACTAATTGAAAATAAAGTATGAAGTAGTTATTTTTCAACACATTATACAAGGTTAGACATATTTTAGAATTATCTTAAAGTAATAAATTGGTATTAACTAGGTATGATGGGTAAGTTTATGAGTAATATTTTTCATGAACTCCTGTATTTTCAAAATGTAGGCAAAGGCAAATTTTGACCTTCTAATGAAAAAAGAGTTATTAAACAAATAAGGCCAAGTATATGCAATTAAAAATAAACAAAGATTAGCAGAGAAGTAGCTTCAATTCAGATCTGTGTTGTTATATTTTCTGCTTTAACTTGATAATATTTCATCCAACTTCTTCCTATAGATCATAATTGTATTGATGATTGTTGCTGGTATTTGAAATTTGAAGGCTCATTTTTTTTTTTTAGAATATGAAAAACTAGACAAGGCTCATTAGTGATAACAGCCTGAACACTGCATATTTAAGAGGTTTACACTGTCTAACAAAAATGTCCACGCAACCTTTCAGAGGCCCAAAGTACTTGCTCACATGCACTTGGGTTGCTGACACAAAGTATTTGGAGCATGGAAAAAAAACAAAATAAAATAAAAGTTCATGTCCACTTACCAACAGCTAATTTGAAAGTTCCCTACAAGTCTACTGACTCTCAAAGGTGATCCACTATTGAAAGTACCAGTAGAACTTAACTTCGAATTGGAAGGGAAAGCATACAACACACAAGTGTTACCTGGTCTATCTTCATTTCTCCAGATCCCCGAAACACGGGTCTCCACTTCTAACAAGCTAAGTGCTTACTGGCAGAAACAGAAAGGGAAAGGCCTACTTCATGGTGTGGCTTCTCTACACTATCTCTGTAACTTTCTTCTTCCTTGAGGCCATAAATTCCATGACTCTTCCTGCTTTCCTTTGCTTATGTTTTTCAGTAAACAAAAACAGTTTTTTACATTATTTATTTCGACATTTTGGATGTGACTAACGTTTTACCTATGAAGATAAATATCAAATGACAAAGACCCAAGTTCTTAGCACCTGGGGTTCAGCAGTGTTCTGTTGTGTGTTCAGTGACTTCATATGCTCAGTTATTTACAGATGCAAGTATATGCTCACTTAGTATTAAAAAATTGCAGAAGAGACAGCCAAATATAGAAGATTCTTTCACAGCACTGTGGTAATTTGATGGATTTTCCACATTAAAATTATAGTTATATTCTAATTTAAGGAGAGTAAAATTGAGACTGAAAACTGGTACCTTATTTCAGATTCACAGCACAGCATATCTCAAGAAATATGCCTCTGCCTAGTTATAGACACACATGTGATTTAGGAAACAAAGTGATCACCCTCATGTTGCTATAGCTACACTTGTGTACCTTTAAATATTCAGCAAAAATGAATCCCATTATATGGAAGAACAAAACACAAGAGACATTTCACTTGACAGAAATTTTCAATAGATCTCCTTACAGAATGTAAGGTGAAGTGACCTGTTATTGTAGTAGTTCCTTTCATTATATGCATAAATTTCTAAGACTACTGCTATTTGCACAGTACAAAAGAAATATTTGCATGCTGGAGCATAATAACAATCCATCACAATGAAAAGTTTCATAGTTTATGTAAAATGTTTAGTTTTAATGGGCTCGGTTCTTCAATTTGGGAATATATCAAATTCTTTTGTAAGCTTCTATAAGTTGGAAAGATTTCCTCCTCTCCCTCATAAAATGCCTCTAGACCATAGGTTTCACCTATGGCAGCTATCCTCCCACCTCGGCCTCCCAGAAAGCTAGGTTTCACCTCTCTTGCCTGTCACAACAAAGAAAACTTGATAAAATGAAAGGGAAATGGGGATTCCTTTTTAAAATAGCAAGAGGTATGAAAAACCGGCACACTAATTCATTTTAGAACCCCAAATCACAGATCACTTATAAGCAGTAATATTATTTATGTTACTATACTATATATATAAGATAGTTATATATATGCTATAGTTACTATACTATGTATATTAGTAGCTAATAATATTTCAAGGTACTGGCCTATGGGCCACATGTTTTCTACTGTTTTCTAGTATCTTACTTTGAATGAATTCCTTTATGACAATCCCTTATGTCTGAGAGGTGGGCTTGAAGCCTGGCAATGTACTTTATTAGTTATTCTACTTACCTGATCTATGAAATGGTGCTAATCATAGAATCTATTCCATAGCTTAGTCGTGAAGTTAAATGAGAACTCTCTGCAAAGTGCTTAGCCCGGCGCTGAGTCCCGTAAATTCTCAGTGTGAACTCACTATTATCATTGGTATTTTTGTAGGAACAAAAGTATTATAATAATGATGATGATAACTTGTAGCACACTGTAGTACCAGACAGATGTTAAGAAAATAGATAAATCTTATCTAACACTATGAATTGAGCTAGTAATAACTCAAATCTCAAAAACAATGCTTTTTTTCATACTTCGAATTAGCATTAATCTCAGGCAAAGACATTTATTTAATCATTTAAAAACATAACAAGAAAAGAAACAAATAGTATGTGTTGTTTCTACCTAAAGGTCTTTCATGTAACATTGACCCTGAGGATAACATTATAGTAAAAAATCATGCTTGGAAATTCATCTACCTTACACATACTTACAGGAGACCCTGCGTAAGAGGTAAAGGGACAAACAAAAGACAACCTGTGCTCTCTCAAATACTCAAATATTATTTACATTTGGATCTAAATTTATATCCACATCATAGTCTTATCTATATCTGCATATAGAAATATAAGTTATAATTAGTACTTGGAAAGTTATAATGAATCAATAAATCATACATTTTTGCAAATTTGTCATGTTAATTAGACAAAATCCTTATCAAAGACATATACGTAAAACCATCTTCTTAGCTGCCCCACACCTGAGCTGCCTCCTAATCCTGTTTGCCAGATAAAAATCTAGTTTCTACCATGTTTGCCATGCGGTCTGGATGCCTCCGATTCCACGTTTGTCTGTATCAGATTGTTCTAACACCACAAGCCAGCATGTAATTTTCCATTTATCTTAGCTTTGAGTTTTGTCTGCCTTCGTGGTTACTTGCCACCCTTTCCGGCTGCCCAGTTATCATGGTGTGAAAGATGGACCTCTGCAAATAAACTTTTCCTTTCAACATTTTGTCTTCTTTTCCTCTACCTTTGAGACATCAGTGGACCACCCACTTGGAAAGCCTATATCAAATTATCTGGATATACTTTGTGATAAAAGTGAAACGATTCTTTTCCCCGTTAGTAATCAAGCACATCCCAGGAAAACACAGTCACGAATCAGTCTTTCACCTAAATATACTTAAGGTTTTTACTTTCTTTAGACCTGAACTCCTCAGACTTTAATGTGAATACAAATCACATGAAGAAATTGTTAAACGTAGATTTTAACGCAGTAAGACTGAGATGGGACCTGAGATTCTGCATTTCAAAAAGTTCCCAGATGATCCTGATGATGCCGGTCTAAGGCCACACCTTAACTGGCCAGGACCTAAAGTGATCCTAATGCTATTCTATATTTTAGTAACTATAATTCTATTCAACACTATTTATGGAAAATTTGGCATGTTCTACAATTTTTGTTCCATAAATTCTAGCCTTTCATACCACAATGTCTAACAAGAAAAAAGAATACCTTCTGGAATTTTAACATTGCTAAGGACTTACGCACCTTCTAGTAGAGGCTTTCATGAATTCAAGAACCTTTTTCTGAATATTTGAAAGTTTTCTAAGCACTGTGAACACACGTACACATACACACACATGCATGTACTCACAAACACACACAGTGACAGGAGTCGGCCATTTTATTTTATCTCCTATAATCTCCATCAAGAAGACATCTTAGGATACTATCAGATGATACTGGTAGAACAAGATGATATCAGAGAGCTTTTAAAATTTAGTTGTCAATTTTCATTTTTATGGAGGGTGTAGGAGTAGATGAAGAAACTGTACAAAGTTTCAAGTCTCCATGTCTACATGTGGTGACAACAATGTCTGAATTTTCTCATTTTATTCACAAAACAGCTGATAAACAATAAAATAAGGTCTTTTTTTGTGGTGGACTATAATGTTAGTGATATAATGATTCATGATAATCCTTTTCATCCTTCTTAACAAAAAAGAGATTGGGACAAATTGGGTTTAAATCTTAGTTCTGCCACTGATTAGCTTTCTAACTTAGAGTTCATTCTTAGAAAAATACCTGACACTTTATATTAACTTGATTATTAGTTATTAATATTAATGATACTGGTATATTTTAGAGAACTCTGAAATTACAGTTTTGGACATGACTATATGGTAAGAATGAATTAGAGTGAATGGCTCCCTTCGAGCACATAAGAACATGCTCATTAGGAGGTTTTATAGAGCCCTCAATGGAACCACTGGTCACTTTCTTACATTTCCAAGTTTTTCCTCATGTTGTTAATCTAAAACTAAAACAAGGAAAAAAGTACACCATAGAATATAACCAAGATCAGTGAAGAAATTAGCTACTAGGAAATTAACACAAGAATTCAGAAATAAAGTCCTCAAATTGACAGAAAATTTGATGTTGATGAAATTTATAAGATGTTGACCTAGATAAAGCCAAAAAAATATCCTGAACATTTCAGCTGAAAGATTATTTATTTTGTTAATTTATCCATCTATTTATTTTTTAGACATTCCTAAAACTAATTTCAATCACATTGTTTTGACAATTGTGTAAGCAACACACTTCATTATCTGTGTTTATTTATTTTTTTTGTTTTGAGACAGAGTCTCACTCTGTTGCCCGGGCTAGAGTGCCAAGGCCTCAGCCTAGCTCATAGCAACCTCAAACTCCTAGACCCAAGCGATCCTTCTGCCTCAGCCTCCCGGACTAACTGGGACTACAGGCATGCGTCACCATGCCCGGCTAATTTTTTTCTGTATATATTTTTAGTTGTCCAGCTAATTTCTTTCTATTTTTTTAGTAGAGACAGGGTCTTGCTCTTGCTCAGGCTGGTCTCGAACTCCTGAGCTCAAGCGATCTGCCCGCCTCGGCTTCCTAGAGTGCTAGGATTACAGGCATGAGCCACCGCGCCCAGCCATTATCTGTATTTTTAAATGAAATTAAATAACATATAAACTTTTCCACTTAAAGTTAGATATAAATAGTGAACAGTGTCCAACTTAAAAACAATTTTGAAAAAATATGTACACTGATAAATAGTCAAGGAAACTCTAAATATCTATATTAATACATTTAATTGCAATATAATGTTAGCAACTATGAATCAAAGGACTATCCTGAATTTCTACAATAACAAAATTTAATAGTTTCATTTTTATAATGTTGTGAAAATTTCACATGACTGCAGTGCCTTCATTAAAATGTTCTATTACACCTCAAATGTAACCATTTACAATTAGGACACAGGTAGATGTCATGTCAAATGTTATGGCATATTTATTTGATGTCATGGCATAGATATAAATATCTTCTCTACATTTGATCACTTAGCAAACAAACATATTGTATAGTTATTTTATACATTTGCATTTTAGTTTTTTCTATTGGGGTTTATACATTTGTCCCTGATTTGAGAGATACAACTTGCTGGAGAATTAAAATATGCAAATAAAGTATTAAGATATGTATTTATAATTTAATTTTCTTTAACAGCGCAATAATACAAATGTAGAAATATTACTTTCTAAATCTATGGGGATGCATAATGCAAAATTATAAACAACTTAAACCATATTGAAAATGTTTGAATAAAATTTTTACTGCTGATTCTTCCTATATTTAATTATAAGGTATAAGATGCATTTTTCCTCCAGATACTGGATACTTTAAATAACAAATGCTATTTTATGGTACATTGTAACATCATTTTGAATATGCATTGATTATGGATAGTGAATTGACCTACACATCATTCTCATCCATAATGCTGATTTGTATACATTTATGTCATGGTGTCTACGGGAAGACTGAAACATCAGGTAACATTTGATATGACAACAGAAAAATCCAAATGAAAAACATTTGGCTCTGAACTGAAGCGAATGCATCTGATTAAATCTAAATTGCAACGGCGTAACATTATCTAGTAATGTTAACATAGAGGCCCTGCTGCTAGAATCCAAATTTACCTTACAGATACCACAAAAGTTAAGTGGTATTACTAAAATTTGATTCTTAGACGTTTCTACAGGAGGCAAGTGTATTCAAATGTTCTGTGCAATTTGCCTCAAGATGTCTTTTTCAGTAATGATCATTTATAAGGCTTGTAATGAAACACAAAGGAAGAGAGAACACATGGTTATGTTGGTCAGAAGGGTAAATTTAAATTCTGGGCCCTGGAACCAATTGCTTGGAAAGGGCTTCTCTTAGCTATCACACCATCCTTGCTGCAAATATATATTTGCACTTCAAAATTTGTAGGGACAAGTTAAAAAAGAACAAGAACTAATGTTTTCCTATTATTGCTAAGGTATTAATTATTGATAATGACATGAAATCATTTCCAAGTATCTCATTTAATACTTTTAATTTCCTGGAGGGGGGAGTTTGGAGGTGGGTAATTAGGTGAGGTCTTAGTTAAATGTGTATAGTGCCAATGGGGCTCATCTTACACAGAGTGCTTTCCTTGTCTGAGACTGTTTGTTAAGAATACACTCTAAAGAAATAGCAGAAAGGCTATCCTGGCTATGTGGGGGAACAGAATAACACTCTATTCAGAGTGAAGTCTGAAAGTAGAAATTCAAACATGTTTGGGTCCTGGACTACTTTGGATGTCCTAAAATCCCTTTTTGGCCTTCTCTTCTGTGGAATGATTCTTGGATGAAATTCCTCAGATGTGTTCCTTTTATTATTCATTAAAAATGATTTGCGATAAAGAGCAATAAGGATGATTAATAAATATTGCTACATGCAAAAAACATGCATGATCTCAAAAACACAATACTGAGCGAACAGATGCAAGGTTCACGAAAGTTCTAAATGTAGGATTCAGTTTATATCAAGTTCAAAGCTGATGAAACTAATCTATCACATTAGAATTGAGGACAGTGGCTACACCTGAAGGGGGAGGTGGGAACAGAGGTAGGAATCATAAACCAGAAGGACACTCTCTGGGTTTGATTGAGGTGCTGATTATATGAGTAGGTTTAATTTGTGAAAATTCTTTAAACTTGGCACATTATTTGTGCATATGTTATACTTTAATAAAAGTTTACTTAAAATGATTTGGAGTCATCATAAAGGGGAAGTAAGACATCCCTATATGGTGTTTTTTATTGTGTATATTTTGTGAAACAAGTAGTATCAATCTGTTTACAACAACCACATTAATTCATACAAAGTGAACAGTCCAGTTACATCTTTAATGAAATTTATAATCATAAACTAGGTTCATTCCTGAAATAAAGTAATATTCTCATGATGACAAACTTCAATTTTATTTTAAATAAGAGATGGAAAATAATTTTTGACTTCTGAAAACTTCATGGATAATAAAATCGGCTTCCTCATTTGAACTATTAAGTTTATCAAGAAATTGTATAAATACCTACAGTTAATATTTGACAGATGTGTCACATGTTTTGCAAATATCCAATTATACTATCAGAAAAAAAAAAAAACTTTAAAGTATTCTTATTTGACAAAAAGGGAGTCTCAGAAAGGTTAAGCATTTTCTTTGAGGTCGAATGTGCCGTAAGAATAAGAGGTTTGTCTAACATCCATCTTGTGTTTCCATTCATTACACTGGTGGTTCTCAAACCAGAACATTGTGCAGCTGAGGGCTTATTAAGCACATGGACTGCTGGAATCCACTCACAAGCCTTCTGGTTCAGTAGGTCTGGAGTGCAGCCCAGCAATGTTCATTTCTCACAAACTCCCAGGCCATGCCACCACTGCTGGTGTGGCCACCACACCTTGGGAGCACGATGCCACACCAAGCTCTGTGTATTCTCTCTCACTTGGCTGTGCCCTCACTGAGGCTTAGAGTCTTGGCTTCTTTTGCCAGGTGCCACTCTATTCTCTGAGCCTCACACAGTGTTGGGATACAGGAGACAATCAATATTCAATAAACACATTTGAATAAATAGATAGTTGAAGAAAGTCTTTATAGGATACTAGCAATGGCTCAGCTCCTCTGGGTTTTGCTCTGTCACCCAGGCTGGACTGCAGTGAGCAAACATAGCTCACTATAGCCTCAAACTCCTGGGCTAAAAGCAATCTTCCTATCTCAGCTTCCTGAGTAGCTAGGGTCACAGCCCAAGCCACCATGCCTGACTAGTTTTTAATTTTTTTTGTAGAGATGGGGGTTCTCACTATGTTGACAAGACTGGCTTCAAACTCCTGACCTCAAGTGATTCTCTTGCCTCAGCTTCCCAAGGTACTGAGATTACAGGCCTGAGCCACTGAGCCTGGCCTATTTTTAATATTAAATACTTTTCTAACACATTTAGTTCAGCAGCCCCTATGATAATTGAGGCCATTGTGTCTCAATTGTTTATGGTCTGCTTTCTCTTATGAAAGTTTCTATTTTCCTTTGAAAGGCTACTTTTTCACCCTAGAGCACCCAACTTCCTACAGGGACTGCTCACCTTACACTCATTCCTGCCATTAGGGTCCTCTTGTTTCATCTTCGGACTTAAGGCATTTTTCAGGGTTTGTTTATTTAATAGGATGAATTCTAGGTATAATTCAGCTAAGACCTTTTTATTGTTAGCCTCCTTCAAACTAAGGATATTTTTAAATCCGCATATGGATTTCAGGTAATATTTCAATACTTTTTAAAATATGATTTTACAAGGATTAGTGGATCACAAGAGAGATCAAAATCAAGAATGACTCTCACATGGAGAGGTTGTTTCTGAAAGTGTTAATCCATGTGGCATTATAAATGCTTTCTGCCAGCATTTGGTTATTGTTTATCATCACAGTTTTTTTAAAAAAATTATAAATATATTTTAATTATGTAGAAGTATTAAACCATATGTATCTAGCTTCAATCTTCCTGCAGTTATATGTTAAAGGTTTAAGGAATTGAAGATCAAATATTTTGCTAGAAAAAAACATAAGCAACTATGAGAGTTTAACACACACAAAAACCGGGCAACTAACAAGGAAAAACAAACCCCATTTTAGTCCCTATATTGTAAATCACAAATGAAATCTATTATAAATCCAATGTTTATCTTGTTAATTAAAAAAAAAGGAATCATCAATCCTAGACTACTAGGTGAATTCATCAAATTATAACAGAAAGCCAAGTATAAAAACCAAGCAAGCATTAAGTGATGCTTTGAAAGCATTATCTATATTGCCCAAATCTCTGCATTTATGAAGTTTATTCATTAATTCTATTAGTTTCTGATTATGGGTTGTTAAAATAAGAAGTAATGTATTGCTCTAATAAATGTTTGATGTTGGTAACCCATAATTATTTCCAAAGACTTTTTAATTAACCAGTAGCTCTATAACCACAAGGCAAGGCAAATTAAATACTACTTTAGTAAAGAAAATATTTTTAAAAGGCTTACTTTCTTAAAAAAAAGGTAAATCATTAGAAACAACTAAAAATTGACTTCTCAATTTTAAAGTAGTGGCCAATGGCATTGAAAATATGTAATGTTTTCATTATTTTTTAAATCCCTATGATGTTGAATCACTTTCAAATTTCTGAATGTATACTAGAATGAATTTTTTTGTGCTGAAAATCCACTGGAGAATTATTCTCAATATAGGCTAACAATATATTTCCTATTGTTTTGCTCTGATATAACTGTATACATTTGCTCTGCATCCATACCTTTAGGGAAGTTTTATTTCAACATAATAAATGTTTGAAAATGCTTCTTAATAGCATATAGCTTTTCTTCTATTTGGGAAACTATATGGGAATGATATTTTAACTGGTTAAAAAAAGGTTTCAGATTCTATATTGCCAAACACACATTAGGTGAAAAACATGAAAAGTGCCATTTAAAGATATGCTCGGGGGTACCCCGACTGCGAGTTTGCTTTCCCCGGACATGATCTACTACTCTCTCTCTTTCTACATGTGTGCGTGTTTGTATAATGCACACAGCTCCCCCCAACAAAAAAGACACTATCAAATAGGGGTGGGGAGCCTCTAAAATCATTTGCAATGTGGATTTGCCAACATGGTTTCTGTTTATGTCTTCCCCGAGGCAATAAGCATGTGCAGATGTTGAGGGAAACAACATCCTAGGAACCAACTTCCTACAGTGTTTGAAACACAAATCATTAACTTGTTACCAGTCTACATTGGAAGTCGGAATACAAAACAGTTTAAATATGTTAACTCAGATGCAGTCAAGCTTTCTCCACATTCATTTGAACTATCAAGAAGTCAGTAAAAAATCCACAAACTTCCTATGCCTTGGAGGGTTGCTTTGTTCTCTTAAGAATATACTACCATGTCTGAATACAGTCTCCAGATATTTCTACAATTCAATAACTTGATAGACACATTCACAGTGACAAAAATATATACAATTCAATATAAAAAACAAAGAATGCAAAATCTTATGGACAGAACCTGCAAAGAGATTTCATTGTTCAAGTAATTACTCAGACAGCGTGCTTTGAACATTGTGCTAAACATTGCTAATGCCTCACCGCTATTGAACTGACTCAGCCTATTTAGGCTAAATTCATTCATTTAACTGTTACTTGTTAAGTGTCTACTACTTTCTAGACAATTCAAGCTCAAGAAATGTGAACTTTTGACTAGAAAAATAAAACCCTATCATATGCCAGTTTAGGAGAAAAAAAGTCAATGAACAAAATGAAATAATTAAATCCTATAGAATGTTAAATGGTGATAAATACAATGGAGATAAATAAAACTCAAAAGAAAAATAGAGTGGGGAGAGGGAGTTGCTGTCTTAAATAGGCTGGTCTCACTGAGATGGTGGTATTTGAGGACAAATGTTACTGAGAAATAAGCAAACAGATAATCTGGGGAAGAGCATTCCAGGTAGAGGGGACATCTGGGGAAAATCCCTGGGATTGAACAACAGCGCATCACTTACTTGCTATATAGCTTGTTCAATTATGGAACATCAGATTTCTTATGCCTAGTGTAGCATAAGGTAGTTGTCGTGATTAAATGAGCAATGCTTATAAATAACTTGGCACAGAACCTGGAAAATGCTAACTCATTACATTTTAACAACTGTCATCATCTGATGATACCCTAAAATTACTTATTCTTCAAATCTTCCTCCAAAGTATCATCAATATACACAGTCATTTATCAAGCAACTGAAATACGCGCTAGGGAAACCAAAGCACGAGGAACATGCCCTCTGTGTTTAAGAGGATTTCTGTTCTCATTCTATTCTGTTCTATAAATATGACAACAAATGCACACATGATCAATGAACATAAAACTGAAAGGTGAAGTTAGAATATTAAGAAATTGGTTGAAGTAATTACTATGAATATTTTCAGTTAATCTTCCAACCCTGCCTGAAGACAAGTTTGATTTTTAATACTGTTTCGTATGGTACAGTCAGGTTTGAAACTGATGACAAAATTCACCTACATTTCTTTACCTGACCTTCGTGTCATAGCATATCTATAGATTCTGTGTAGTCTACTATAACTTTGAAGTGTTGCCAAGAGAATTTCTCCTCTGCTCACAGAAATTTCTATGTTTTTCTTATCATACAACGACTGAAGACATTGATTTCTCATTCTGAGACTAATAAGAAGGGTTTACAAAATCAATATCCATATCATCAATTGGAGCTTGGTGGTCGGATATAGATCCATAGTCTTTTCAGACATTGGTTCACTTATGAAGAAAAAAAATAAAAGTATTCAAGTTTATATTACAAATACCAACCCACCTTTCAAGGATATTGACCTACTATTGATTTGGGAGGGACTGATTATTACTGAAAGAACATCAGGCAATTTCTTCTTTGCTTGAAATGTAGCACCTCAAACTACATGCGTGAACTACAGCTCACTACTAATAGGCACTTCCTTCATATTGAAGGTGAAATATTGTGAAAAGACATAGGACTTTTCTCAGAGTGCCTAAGGTGAAGGAACAGAACACAAGAGTCCTGAAGAGAATAAAGAATACAAGAACAACAAAGTAGTATTAGAGAGTCACCTGTTTTCTCACAATACATCAATAGGAGTAAAAAACAAAAAAAAAAAAAGCATTTCAAATAACGGAGGACATATCAGTATATGCAAAATGCTCTAAAAATCACTTCTCTTGGATAGTAGTTGAAAAAGGCATATGTTTCTATGTATATTTTTGTCGTACCTAGAGCGTTGCCATGCTTATGACTTTATGTTCAATATAGGAAAAATGAGAATGCCTTTGTCAACATCCACCAAATGAAAACATGTGTCTCTGGGACTACTGTAGTTGGGTTAAGTATTTCACGGCAGAAGACCAGGCAGCTGTCTCACATCCCACGCACCTATTCAAGGTGGAGAACTTCTTTTCCATTCCTGAATGAGGTTTCCTTCCACGCGCAGGTATATTGATAAATCGTACAATCCCCGCCTCCTCTTCCTCACTACTCCATCACAGAGGGGGTAGAAGAATTGTCAGAGCAGTGAATTTGGGAAGAATGAACCGTTTGTGCTCCTCTGAGCTCCATATTTCTCCTTCTTGTGAGCAATTCTCTCGCAGAGAGAAAGAATTTAGTCTTACACTGGGGCAGACTCTTCCTTACCAATTAATAACAGATATATTTTGGCCTCAATCTGCTACACTTTCGTTTTATTTCTCAAATTGTTTGGAAGCTGTGTGGGGAAGACGGTTGCTATTTATGGGGCCATTCTAAAGACCTCAAAAATCCCGGCCTTTTTTCTATGGCTAGCTTGCTATTGTAGTTAACCAGAAGAGAATATGTTTTGCAGAGAGAGGCATTTCCAGTGACTAAAGAAGTGTTGTCTTACTGCTATGTGTACAGATATGTGTACAGATATGACCTAGTGAATTATCATAGTAACAGTGATGTAACACTGAGGGCTTACTGTGTGCGAAGAATTGTTTTACACGCCATATTTGTAGTAAACCACTTAGTTCCCACAACAACCATTTTATAGGTGATGAAATTGAAACACAGAGAAGCTGAGTGACTTGCAAAAGTCATCCAAAGGAGTGTTAAAAGGATTTAGACCCAGAAAGTCTTGTTATAGAGCACACCCTCAATCACCATGCTATTAATAGACAAATAGAAGCAATCGACAGGAAAAGAATTGTCATGCCATGGCCTACACGCCCGAGCCCAGTGAGAAAAGCAGAGCTACATCAAGTCTCAGGGGCAACTGTCCAAGTCTGCCCTTCCCTGAGAAGTATCTGAAACCTCCCTAAAATGACCAGTAGATTGTCATTGATGTAAATTGATTCAATGCAACATTGAGAATTGTTAAAGAATATAATGCCTTTAAAATCCCTCCCCATTCATGCATGCTTTCTATATTTATAAAGCACAAAAGGCAAGTCTGGGGATGCCTAACAGGACTGATTTTCTCATGCAGAGAACCTGTCAAGCCAATTGGCTGGAAAAAGCTCTCTTGACTATTCAGCTGGGGGAAATTGAAGAAACTTTTTGAGTCCCAGAGGAGGTCATATAGCCTGCTATGGTTGAAATGTGTCCCCTCTAAAGTTAGGAGTTGACAATGTGATAGTATTAACAGGTGTGACCTTTAAAAGGCAATCATGCCATGAGGGTTCCTCCCTCATGAATGGCATTAGATGCTCTTTATAAAAGGGCTAGACGGAGAGAACTTGCCCCTTCTGCCCTTCCGCTTTCCATCATGTGAAGATGCTGCAAGAAAGCTCTCGCCAGATGCTGGCATGTTGATCTTGGACTTCTGGCCTCCAGAAATGTGAGAAATAAATTTCTGTTCTTTATAAATTACCCAATCTGTGGTATTCTGTTGTCACAGCGTAAAAATAGCTAGGACTTGACGCTCATAGTCCTAAAAGGCAGAGTCACCTACTAAGTACCTAGTATTAGCTATTTGGCATTTAATATATTAAATTAAAATTTTCAATGAAAGGTATGATATCATATAGAAAAGTTCAGCTGTAATGGATACCATAGGATGAAAATTAACAATCAGATATGTTATAACTCACCAAAGAATCTGATTCTCAAAGCAGTCAACACAAAAAGCTCAATATGATACTTTATATTGTTGCTTGAAAATAAAAAAAAAAAAAAATATATATATATGCATTGTATCTGGCAATTACTTGAGGTGAAAAATATACTGGGGAAAGGAAAATATTATTAAATATTTTAAGAATATGTAAAAGATTTTGCATTTGTTTTCTAGTTTATAACTATTTTAGTGCTCCTATGAAGTGTTAATGAGGTAATTTTTATAAGCACAAAGGCAGAAGAATCAAGGTATAACAAATATGCTTTGTCTGCATGAATGCTAAACTCAAGGTCACTACCTAGCAGAAGATTTATTAATTCAAATATGCTAAGATGCATGTCCAGAACAGTCTTCATTAATAACCCGGCAAGACCTAAGTGATATAATTTGATATTTAGCATAAACAAAAGTCACAAGAAGGAATCTATATAAAAATTTGTCTAATTGTACATACATTAGAAAGTGAGGTCACTTGCCATCAAACTTATCTCCAAAGGAGAATAAAGTGGCTTAAAATTAAGGGGTGTTGTCTACGAACATCATAGGGAGAAAGCAAAATACCCAGACATTCTGGACTCCCCACCAATGTTTTCTTTTCTCCTCCCTCATCTTTTCCATCGGAAACCAGAATGGGTGCATAGCGCCTTTGGAATCAACTACGTAATCATTCCCACATGTGCTGTGTATTTTGGCTATCAGGTGCATGGTGTCCATATAGGCCCTGCAGCTTCCTAAGTCTTCAGTTGTGCGAAAGAACATATAGTATCGAATGAGAAATTTTATGAACCTAGATTTCCTTGGTCAATTTGTTTTCTTTGGTATGTTTCCATGATTAAAAAACAGAAGTGTCATTCTAGGTTACTGTTGCCTAGTAAACAGGTTACAAAGAACAAAGCATATCAATCATTGGGTTACCTGAAAGACACCAAAAATAATTTATAAAGATAAACTTGTCATGAAAATGTATCATGAACATGGAAAACAGTTTGTATTTTACACAGGGAAAATAGTGTAAATTAAATGACATTTCCCATTTCTTTTGATGGAAACATTTATAAAAACATTTTTTTTTGCATATTTCTTTTTTTTTTTTTTTTTGGTTATAAGAGACCGATAAGTAAACATGACTAACCAGCTTTAGTCAATAATATCTGTTCACTAAAGACATTTTCTTTTTCTTCTACCTGCCTCCATTTAAGGTAATGTGGTTTTAAAAAGTAACTGTTGTGGAATGAAAACAAATAGTTTTGTCCCACTTTATTCTGTACCACTCCAACTAAAGTGATGCCCATCATGTGATCAAAGAGGGCAATTCATCTTCAGAGTTCTAAAAGTAGCGAATTAGTTCTACTCAAAACTTGAGTGTGTTTCAGAACTGATTCACACTGGCTCGCTCACGAAACAGTGTAACACGTGAAAACAACCTTAAAATAATCACCTAAACTATGAACATTAAAAGATTCACTTAAAATATAGAATTAACAGCACATTTACAATATATTTCTATCAGCAACACTTGTTTTAGAATTCTGTTAGTTGAAACTATTTCTATTATATTTCTATCATGTCTATTTTAAATAATACTTTTAATATACATACTGGAGTAAATTTAACTATTACTCTTTATTCTAATGTCAATTTCATATTTTTTTCCCTTAAAGAGAATTTATAACTATTTAAGTCTAGAGTATTTAAAATAAAATTATGATTCAAAGATGTATTTAAGCTTTTCGATCAAATGATGTAGATCTTTAAATAGAGTAAAACATCTTTTTACTTTCTATGACTCTCATAATACTGTTCAGGCATTTCCTCCTATTTTACCACCCTCTATTCTGTGCATTAGAAATGCATAGTTTTGCTTCACATTCCTCTTGTACGATATGTCTGAAAATAAATGTGTTGAGCGCTACAAATTTTTTCTCTAATAAAATAAAGATGATTAATTTTCAAAACTGTTAATGGTTTTCTTCTCCTAAACTAAAATCTTATTATATTTAATAAACTTCAGTCTGTATTAATGTATTCCAAGTAATGCCATACACTGGAGGAAAAAATAGCACTCACATGCCAAGGATTAGAAAAATTAACTTTTTAAAAATATTACCTTATTGGAAACTTTTTTCATTAAAAAGTCAGTTCTAATTTCCAATTAAATCAAAAGGTATTACAAATGCCATAAAATGACAGGGTGAAGAGCCAAAATAAAGCCTCAAAGTGAAGCAGCAGAGTTAATAAGAAGCTGTGAAAAAATCCTGTGCCCTGAAAAATTACGTGGACTATACACACACATTCTCCTTTCACACAACACACATATGATATCTTGGGGAAATATTTATAAGGTACCATTTAGTCAAATAAAACTTCCTCATCTTGAAGCAGTTACACACCAATGTTTTCTGTTTTTAAATTGCAATAGATTTCAGGGGTAAAAGTTTTTGTTACATGGATGAATTATATATTGCTGAAGTCAGGGCTTTCAGTGTACCCATCACCAGAATAATGTATGTTGTACCTGATAGATAGATTTTATCCCTCAACTCCCTCCAACTGTCCCTCTTCTTAATTTTCAACGTCCATTACACCAGCTTATGACCATATATGCCCTTGTTTAGCTCCAGCTTGTAAGTGAGAATGTGTGATATTTGATTTTCCATTCCTGAGATACTTAGGATAAAGGTCTCCAGTTCCATCCAAGTTGCTGCAAATGGTATTGTACTTTTTTTTTTTTTTTTTTTTTTTTGAGACAGAGTGCCCGGGCTAGAGTGCCGTGGTGTCAACCTAGCCCACAGCAACCTCAAACCCTTGAGCTCAAGCAATCCTTCTGCCTTAGCCTCCTGAGTAGCTGGGCTACAAGAATGTGCCACCATGCCCAGCTAATTTTTTCCATGTATTTTTAGTTGTCCAGCTAATCTTTTTCCATTCCCAGTAGAGACAGGGTCTCACTCTTGCTCAGGCTGTTCTCGAACTCCTGAGCTCAAACGATCCACCTGCCTCAGCCTTCCAGAGTATATTTCATTCCTTTTTATGTTGTGTAGTACTCCAAGGTATACATATGCATATACCATATTTTCTTATCAGTTGTTGGGCACCTAAGTTGATTCCATACCTTTGCAATTGTGAATTGTGCTACAATAAACAGTTGGATGCAGGTGTCTTTTTTATGTGTCTTCTTTTCCTTTTGATAGATACCGAGTAGTGCGATTCCTGGATGGAATGGTAGGTCTACAACATACCAACATTTTCAAAAGCGATTTGAATCCCAGGCCTGTAAGGAACTCTTTCCATTTATAATGATGTTGCAAGTAGCATTTTCACAGTATGAAATTCCATCCTTTTTCCACTTCCTACAACTATAGCCAGTGTTGTAATGGAAGATTTCTTCTTTGATAAAAGATTCATTTTGCTAGAATGCTTCTCTCATAATGCCATTTCTTTGCTCAAGATTTTTTAGTCACTTTCTGTTAATGTTACTTAGTGCTTTTAGGTTGTTTGCTGTGTGCCAGGCTCTGATCACAGCAGCTTCTATTAACTCATTTAATTCTCACAACAGTTTTGCAAAGGAACTGCTAGTAAACAAATATACAAGTGGATTCTTAAACAGGGATCAGCTAGGCAACTTTCTTGACATCAGCCAACCTGGAAGTAGTGCAGCCTGGCGGAGCCCAACTGGCACAGCCCATGTTTTCAAGTCCCATTACGGACACTTTTCACAGGTTTATGTGCAGATTCCTTAATCTGGCAGGCAAGGCCCTCCACAGTCAGTCTCCAAATTACCTTTCTACCCTTATCTCCCATTATTCTTTACTAGTGATTCTCTTGCTCTTCTCAAGAGATGTTAATAAATGCTCCTCAAAGAAAGTTTACACGATTACATAAGCATGAAAAATTTCCTTGTAGACTCACAGCTCTGAAAAGTCCTGCAGTAAAGGACTGTGTTTACCTTTACTAAATATTCTTCTAACTTATGCAATCACAAACTTTCCCTCTTTTTTCATAGAGTATGTCATGTGAATAGAGTTCTTTATGGAGTATAGTAGGAGAAAGAATATTCTGCAAAAATACTGTATTCCAAAGTGATACATTAAGTCTTCCCTGAGTATGATTAAGGCGTCATCATTTCTATATTTTTTGTTCCCATCATTTCCATACCTAAAATATCCTTACTCTTTTCAAATATAATGTATCCTTCATGATTTGACTCAAATATTGCCTTATCACTGATACCTCCTCTGATCAATCTTTCTCACTGAAATGCTCGGCAATATTTGTCCATCACGCTCATTCAGCACATCATGATGTGCAGCGATAGTGTTGCTGCTTAACACTTGCGTTGCCCAGTATCATACGTGTACACGGCTTCCCCATAACCATATGACAAACTCCTTGGAGTGACAAAGCATTAACTGATTTTGGAATTCTAGAGAATCATTCACTTGATTTTTCAGCCATCCATCAGAGAGAATACACACACGATAGTGCTTGAAATATAAGAAAAAACACACTCAAAACAAGCTATCAACATGTTAAATGAGAACCAAAGACTCTCAGACCCAAAAAGTATCAGAGATAGCATTCATTATAAATATTTATGAAAATTGAGACCTAGGACAGTTATTCTTACTTACTTTTTATATCCAAATCCTTTCAGTATTTCCAATAAGCAGAAACAGTGAAATAAACACAAGGAGTAAACCAAAAGCTAAATATGAAATGTGATAGAGTAGATGATAGTCACATTAATTGTAATCCATAAAATGTTAGCGCCATGGAACACAAACTGTACATTTTGACAGGTTCAAAGGAAAATGGGATGGGTTACACAGCTCTCCTTAGCTAATAAACAAAGCACCAAATTTTTCACATGAAGGAAAGGTTATAAAATTAACCAAGTGCTTCTCATGGGCCAGATACAGCTCAAGTCAATTTTGGTATTATTATTTCAATTCCACAAGAGCCCTGTGAAGTAAAAATTATTGTCTTCCTGTATCAGATTAAAAAACTGAGTCTCAATGAGGTTTAAAAGCAGTACAGATGTTTTTTTTCAATTCTTTTTGTTAATAAGTCAAAGCTTGCTCTTGAACAAAAGCTCACCTAATTCCAAAGCTGCTTCACATTTTGATGAAGTGGGTTACAAGATGGCCCATGGGCAGGGATAAGGTGGTATTTATCAAAACAGCTTGAACCTTCTCAGTGCTGAACTCTGAACCTTAGTTCTGGAGGGTGGGAGAAAGGAAGGAAGGAAGCAAGCGAGGGAGGGCGGGAGGAAGGAAGGAAGGGAAAGAAAAAGGTGTCATTTCCTAGAAGAGTCTGGGGTTAAGCTGTCAGTCATCTGCTTCCAGCATTACAGGACTTTAATGTGACTCCCGTGGAAAATAAAATCTTGAGCAGACTGCTTCCCAGTGGGTTTGCCAGGATAAATAATCTGCAAATTTTACCCTTAGACAAATAAATTAGTCAACCTGTTGAATAGAGTTGCTTACTGTCATCCATCTGGATGATAAATAGTGCCAAAAATAATGATTTCAGTTTGGGCATAATTTATATCTAGCCCTTTTTTTTTTTTTTTGAGAGAAATTGGCCAAGAATTTTAGTTGAATCTTAGTGTCAGTACTGAAATATGATGAAGACCATTATTAGCAGCATAAGGAGAATGTTTTATTGCCTATTTACTATGATAGAAAGATAATGATTCAGTAATCTAGAAATCTTATAAATTATTACTGTTTATTTTAAAAAGGAAATCTCTTCCACTGAAATGTATTCTATAAAAATGTCCACTCTCGATTTCTCTGATTCTCAAGGGTGTACTTTTGATAACTTTGTTCTTACATGGTGCTTGTCAGCTTGCAAATTTAGCACTGCCAACTGCAGTTCTGAGTGAATTAATGAGACGAGGTTTCAGCCTATAAAATAAGGGTTTTCTGGGGAGTTTTCCCCCAATCCCTAGATAAGATGTTTTATCTTTCATGCTCTAATAATATAATACATATATTAGTTTTTCTTATAGCCTATTATGTTATGCTCTTATTATCTGTGTACAATTCTCCCCCACTCCCCATTAGGGTATAAGTACCTGAGCATGGGAAGTCCATGTTATGCCTCCTTTGTTTCTCCAACATGTGATTCAATGGATGTGCAAACACACCCCCCACCCCACACAGGATCTGTTGGAAAAAATGAATAAATGCTACAAAATACCTTGAGTTATTTTTAAGAAAATTCCCACCGAAGGGGTTGTTTATGATGATCTCCAGTAGAAAACAGCGCTTGGTGCCTTCCTGAGACTCAGAGTATGTTCGATCAAAAAGGTCTTGGTTGAGAGTTTTGCGGTGGAATCTATCAAATTGATGGGCATAGGATTATCTAATGTCTATTCTGTGAGAGACAGAGGGCAGAAATGGGAGAGGAAAGCGAGAAGAGATGATACTCCTAATTAAAGATATTTCCAGTATTTCTTCATGATAATTTTTCTCAACTGTTACTCCCCAAATGGGCACTAAATAGACCAGTAGAAATGTAACTTTGTTCCTCTAACATGTGTAAACATAGATAAAATAATTTGAAATATTTAGTTTACTATAGATGAGTAATCACAAATTACAAAAAAAAAAAGTCCTTTTACAGGAACATCTCATACAACCATCCTCCCAACTGTTCTCTCTCCCCACTACTCGTGATTTCAGCAGCCACTCACGATGTCAAATTAGAAAACACTAAGTGTGAAACCTGAGGGAAACCATGAGTACTCTAATGCTTCCTACCTGCTGTACATTCCACTGTCACTGTCAATAGAGTCAAGTGGTTGACTAGCTGTGAGTGATGAATCTGGGATCAATATCATACTATATACTTCAGGGAGAGGCTGCAATTACTGACTTGGAAAGCACTCTAGCAAAATTTCAATATTAAGTCAATGCTCTAAATGCCTCTATTTTGATCCACCTTATACTAGCTAAAATGAGGAAAGATATTTTAAGCTGATTCTTAAGACAGGTTAATGTGTGTGTATAAAGGATGTAAAAACTGAGGAAGTACAGCAGCCAGCTCTAAAACCACTTTTCATGAAACAATATTTATAGCATGCAAATGAAGTGATATAAAGCATCTTAGATTAACAAAGAACTCTATCCCACAATGTATCAGGGTACTATAATTACACCCTATAAAATGCTATTTATTGGATAATGCAAGAGAGATCATGTATATAACTCTGGTTGTGGGAAACAAATTATCTCCAAATGATGTTGGGAGGAGTTAGACTAATGAAGCCTGTTTCTCCACATAGGTGATTCCCCTTCCAGTTCTAAGAACCTGAAGGGGGAGTTAAACCTGTTAAAATGATAATCTGACATGGCTGTCTAGATCATGACTTCCTAAACTGTCAGAATGGCACAATTCCCCTTCTTTTAAACTAACAGTATAAATGCTTCAAGCCTTTATATGTACTCTTATCAAAAAGTGCTGAGATATATTTTAGAAAGTTTTATTTTCAGCAAAAATGTCAATTGCATTCTAATGAATGTCATGCTGCACACTCTTTGCTCCTTCACAGATGAGTTTTCCTAACATTTTAGGTGAAAATAGAAGAGACTTGAGTCAATGTTAAAACTCTGTTACCGACAAAGGCCAGAATGTCATGTTTTCAGTTTTCTAAGATAGAGAAATTTGCACTGGTATTTTAGCTAAAAGAAAACATCCTGATTTGTAAATAAGAGAGTGTTTAAAAACAGGACTTATTGACCTAAGTGATACGTTAGGGGAGGAGGGAAGAAGAAAAAAAAATTACAAATAAATAAAATTTGCTCATCTAAATATTTGTTCATAAATATAAGTTTGAGAAGTTCACAGGAGTAAATAGAAAGAAGTTTTAGGACTTTCTAAAACTCATAAAGTATGTTTTCTTATATCGTTGGTTGTAATAAACTGATACTTTTTAATTAAGTTAAGGTACATGTTATAGAGTAGAAAGAACATGGGCTTTTGCCTCTGGTAAAGCAGGACATGCATACTGTCTCTACCACTTACTGGCTGTGATATCTTTGGCAAGTTGTTTAACCTCTCTGAGCTCCTGTTTCCTTGGGGACTCTAGATTACAAATGAGTTAAAATAGCAATTCTTACTTATAGAGATATTGTAAGAATTAAATTGGTAACATAAATCACTGCGCTGTTCCCAAGGTCCAGTAGGCTCCCAATAAATGGTATCTGTAACATTACTCCTAAAAAAGGGAATAGAATCAGAGAAGAAAATAAAACATAAAATATTTCCTTTTGGAGAGTGAATTTTTTTAGCTTAATTTATTAGGAGATTGAGGCAAAGGCAAAATATGGATTATTATATTAAAGTATTGATGAATAGCCACATATGCTAGAAGAAACTTTGGTTAACTAGTCATCTAAATGAACAACTGAAACATGCTTAAATTGTAGTCTACTTTTTAATCTATCTTTCCCCCAGAAAATATAAACCAGAAAATGTGGATAGGAAACCTCTGTGAACTTGATGACAAAGAAGAGAATCAGAAGAGGAAATAAGAATAGATTTTGGAGTAGGTTTAGTGGATATGTATATGAAGATGTCTCGGAGCAAGAGATGTTTTTACGGAAAGGTGAGAGATTTTGTGACTCTTGATGGTAAAGTTTTGGTCACAGAAACAACTTGGACTGCATCCAGGGAAGTAGCTATACAATTCAGATGCCTACGAGGGCACCATTTTGTAGCTGGATGAGTTGGAAATTGACAGATAGGAAACTGGGTGAATAAGTTAATAATAGGAAGAAAATTTAATTATTAAAAATGGTATTTCCTGGGAATACTTTGCTAAGAAGTAGACCACTGAGAGGAGGGTGTGGTGACCGTAATTTCTGTAGGTGTAAAGAGGGTAGAGTTGACTTGGCCAAATAGCCAACTCTTTCTATTCTCATGTTGGTCTCATTTTATCACAGAACTTGAGGCACAGCAGGAAGACCTTTCAGGTAGAAGACAAGCATTTTAAGACACAAAACAAAGAAAACTTGATGCTTGACTGAGCAAAATAACCATGGATTTATGGAACCAAAATTTATTTGCCTGATTGGTGTAAAGGGAGCAATTTAAAGGTAAGTTAGGAATGAAATATATTTACTTATTGGAATACAATGCTAGCCATATAATGTAATGTGATTTTAAAATAGCAATGGTTTAGAACAGGTAGAGAAATTGTTGCTAATATGAAATGTTCCAAATGAAAGAAAAGTTATCTTTTGTTTAAAGGATAGATTTAGCTGTTGTTATCCTGAGATAATAATCCTATTTGGTTCAAAAATTAATTTTTGGATTAGCCAACGCTCATTCTACTTGCAGTTTTTCCATTGGTTTCCCTCATCTAATTTATTAGTTTTGTTAAGTGAGTATATAGTGCAAGCAGATGAGGGAATTAAGAAAAAAAATTGGTATGGGGTGAAAATAAATAGAAGAGTGAATACTATGTGTAATTTGGAGCTAATCCATTTCCATAATGTTTAAAACTTGAAATGTTAATTTTCTCTGTTGTTAAATATTTACAATGTAATTGAAAATGAAATTACTGAATAGAAAATAATTAGATGGGTAAAGCAGACCAGCTATGTACAGAACTTAACATTAGTTACTTGGAATCTATTTTAATATGGTTTTATATCACAAGACCCTTTATATAGTCTTGAGTGCATACTGGACCCCTCTTTTCTTTTTACTTATAGTACCAGAGAATGTGTAGAATGTTCATTAACTATCATATTTGCAAACTTTCAATTTATGCTACCATGATTAATCAGCCTGATTTTTAATAATGCTAATTTCTTTGGTGTTTACATGATTTCTGACAATTGTTTAGAAACATATTCAAAGACAGCTCTATAGCAAAAAAAAAAAGAAAAATTACATAATACTAAACAACAGATAATAAAGATTGACCTCTTGCTTTTTATGTTGCTGATTTATATTTTGTTTCAAATTAATGGCTACTTGATAAAATTGGATTACTTATTTGATGCCTTAGGTATGGTATATCATTATAATGAACATCATGATGCTGAATTATAATGTATTTGAAATTTCCTCACTATAAAGATTAAAGGTGGTGAAATCAAGGTGTATTACTATCCTTTTATCATTAAAAGAGAACAGACTCTTTAAAAATTATCAACGCTTATTTTATCAGGGTTATTATTTTAATCAAGCGCCATTTAATTTATATGGATTGATTCATACTATACTGACCAAACTAGCATTTTGATTTCTTTAATGAGGCACATCAAAAACATTATCATAAAGTCATGAAACTGCCAGAAGACTTAGTTTGTTTTTCCTCAATAGCAAATATGTCACTATTCTTCATTTGAAAACTTCTAAGGACAATTCAGATATGAAAATGCTAAATAGTACTATAAAAATGCATATTTTTAGATCATTATTTCATCTCACTGAAGAAAAATAAGCTCAAAAAGAAGACCTAGAATTCACAAAACTTGAATTATTTTCACTTTCAAATACAATTTAACCCCTTGAAATTTAACCTGAGGATGATAATATCCCCTGGGTTGCACTATAACTCTGATGCTTTGCAAAGTACAAAGTTAATGTATTCAAGCATTGTTTTCCTTTAACAAAACAAAAACAAAAAAAAAAGGAAAAAAAAATCCTAACAATATTATGAAAAACAGAAATGCAATGGTTATTTTAAAAAGCAAACAAGAGCATAAATAAATGAGAATGTGTTGTGTTCTCTAAAAAGGACCATGCTTTTTAAATATAGAAATAATACAGAATTTTTAAAAAAGGTTAGCAATAAGGAGCTAGCTGTGGCAATGCATGAAATTGCCCTTATATGATTTAATTATATTACAAACAATGGCATAGCATGCCCTGACAGTGAAAGGGGGCATCGTACTGCTTGTGATTGACAGTGTTTTCTGGGCTGAAATTGCAAACTTGCAAAACAATTTTAAGTAGAAGACTGAAGGAATAAAACATTGTTTATAGACAAGTAAACCATGTGGGTTTTATTTGTATGAGCGTTCCATGAGAATAGTTTGCTCAATATTTAAAAGAAAGCAGCTGGGACCTTTTAAAATAACATAACATTATGAAATCCAGGTGGAAAATGTTGCTCCCCATTTTTCCCTTTCAAGTTCAAGACAATATTCAGTCAACTAGCATCAATTGTAGTAACTCAGTTAAGAGCTAAAGGAATCACAGACAAAGATCTGTGTTTAGGCTCTGCCTGTCTTCAATGACCATGAAACCCAGTTTCTAACACTGGGCACACACAGCCTTTCCAAGGTTGGCGAGAGTGAAGGGAACAACATCTTCAGCCAACAGTATTCTTTGCCTCCAATCTTCTAGTTATTTTTCAAGCAGGTTTATCCTAATTCTCTGTGGTGTCCAATTCTCCATCTTGAAGAGCAGATGGTAAAAGCCTGCATTTTGAACTTGCATACCCAAAATGTTAAAATTCTTCTGATGTTACAAGGAACGCCAAGGGGCTGGGCAGACCCGAGCTTTCCATCCGACATATATTGACCGATAACGGGACACTTGCAGAATTATAATGTGAAACCTGGCACTAAATTGCCTTCTTCAGCAATAAAAACTCAGCACCTAATAATTAGATTCCCCCCCCCCTTTAACTCTTAACTACTCTTTCCTTAAGAACAATCACAATTTGAAGAAGTGTGAATTATCTTCTATCACCTTATAGCATCATTTGATGTTAAAGGAGAGTGCGTTTATTTTTTTCAGTCAACTCTTTGCCTTGGCTCAAAAACCCCTGCATCTTCTGACCCTTTGCGAACTCTCCAACTTCATTTCCCATCAACCTCCTACTCTCTAATTAAGCACAGACTCACAGTTCTTACAGTAACACTGACTCTTCTCTCACACAGGGTCTTTGCCCCTTCTTTACTCTCTGCCAAGGAAGCCCTCCCCTCAGATCGTCCCCAGACTGACTGTTTCTGACGTTTCAGGTCTCAGCTGAAATGTCAACTCCTTGGCAAGGCCTTCTCTGACCACCCATCTACAGCCTGCTTGCTTCTGCTTCGTCTCTCTCAGGGCACACAGTTCGAACTTTTCACTTAGAAATGTTTATGCTATTTTTTAGGCTCTGTCTTCCTGACTACAATATGTTCCATGGGGCAGGAGACACATCTGTCTTGTTTATATTTGACTGTCTTGAATCTCTGTGTTCCACAAATACCTAGTGCACACATCCTCACAGCGCCTGATGATTAGCAGAACAGACACAGTCCTTGACCTCCGGGGCTCGCTGTCTAATGAGGCTGGAGGTGGAGATGGGGTGTGTAGTGAACAGACAGAACCTGAAGGGCGCAGGTGCTCAGCAAGTACTTTCCAATCAGCTGGATAAATAAGTTTATTCCATTTCATTCTTGTCATGCCATTTCAACTGTTACCAAGACATTAGTGAAAATTTAGATTTTTCTCTGGGAAGATGAATAGCTATATATATATATTTTTTTCTTAACTATCTCCTGACTATATAGGCATGCTTCCTTTTATGGTGCTTTGCAGATGTGTTTTTTACAAATTGAAGGTTTGTGACAACCTTGTGTAAAGCAAATCTATGGGTGCCATTTTTCTAACAGCATGTGCTCGCTTAGTTAACATTTTTCAGCAATAAAGTGTTCTTTTAATTATGGTATGTGCATTGTTTTTTCTAGACATAATGCCACTACACACTTAATAGATTACAGTATAGTGTAAACACAGCTTTTGTATGCACTGGGAAACCAAAAACTTTGTATGACTTGCTTTATCATGTTATTTATTGTTAAGGTCTGGAATCGAATCCACAGTAGCTCAGAGGTATGCCTGTATATTGTGCTCTATAATATGGGGGTGAATTTGTAAATAAGCAGAAGGATACTCCAGTGGTTAATTAAGTCAGTGGTTTTAAAACTTCAATGTATATTACAATCACCTGGAGGGACTGTTCAAACACAGGATACGGCATCCCACCCTCATCGTTTCTAATTCAGTTGGTAAGGGGACATTTCTAAACCTTTTCTTACATGCTGCTGCTGGTCCAAGAACCACTGACATAAAGAACAAATTGTATAGTTGGAAAAGTCTATATTTTCTTAATATATATATCTTCCCCAGCCTCTATCCTGCCCATGCTCTTGTGCAGTGTCATGTTGATTTGAGTGTTTCTAAGCATGTGGATTATTCGACAGAAGAGGTAGTAGATTTTATTTCTTTGGTGACTTCTACAACTTCATAGCCACCTATGTGTAGAGGATTTGAGAGGAACTCTCTAATAACTGAGAGATAAGACTGTACGTAACTTTTTCTACCTTTCCTGCCCAATGTTACTACATGAAAAATATTGTACTTTGCATTTCTCATGATTTTAGTCTCATCTTGCTATTGACATTTTATTTTTGGTGACTTCATACCTTGTCCTAAAGTTATCAATGTTCCATTTGAGCTCTTAATGTTAGATGATCTTAACTAGTTGAAGATATTTTTAACAATTTTTTAACATGAAACACTTATTCAACAATTTCTGTTGATCATAAGCTACATGCAACTTTGAAAATGTACATGAACATTTTCCTTATTTTTAGCTGGCTTAAAAGATAATGTGGTAATGTATATACATGGAATACTTTCTAGTATCATTTTCAAGGAAGTATTTGGTAAGTGCCATATGAGAAGCATAAAATATCACAGAAGGACAAGGCAGAGACTCAGAATGCATTAAGGTAGGATGTGAAGAAAATAAAGAAGTTGCATCTAATCTGTGCCTTAAATAAAAAAATACATCTCAGTTAGTGGCTATTGAAGGCTTTGTCATTTTAAACTGAGGAAAGACAAGACCAGAGGAACACAGGCAGGAGAATGCAAAGGGGAGGGAATGGTTCAGACACCAGATAGACACGTAGGAATGAGAATGATGATGCTAGGAAGAGAGATGTAGGTTGACTGGCAGAAAGCCTTCAGTGCAACATGAAGAGGTGAATGTGAATATAACAGGAAAGTGGGCATGATGGAAGGATGGAGAGTAACTGAGATACACATTTAAATCAGTATTTTAGGAAGGTAAAAAATAAAAAGGAATAGACAAAAAGACTGGAGTGAAAAAAGCTGGAGGAGAAAAGCCCAAGAAAATGGCTATTTCAACAGTCTGGATAAGGAGGCTCACAGAGGACACTGAAAGGGAAAAAGTGAAGAGATTGATTTTTCGTGATAAACTATGACATTCAGCTTCAAAATCATGAAACTTGATTTTGATGGAGAAGGGGATCAGAATAAAAACAATGGTTGTTGGACCAGGTTATGTACAGAGGTGCACTGTAGCCAGAAAAATACCCCATTTGACTAGAGAAGAAAGTTGAAAAGCTTTGTAAGGACTATCCACAATTCTGAGGATCAAATGAAATAACACATGTAAATGTTCCAGCAGTGTGTTCTGCAAAGTAGGCCTTTGACACATACAAATGTATTTTCCTACTTCAATATTACTACTGCTGCCAAAGTGTGATGAGAAAGTCAAGAGTAAATAGAAGGTACCAGTGAACCAATGATGAAGGTTGGTTTGGTGGACGGTGAAGAAGGACAAAGAGAATAAGAATGGTAGTGTCAGGGGGACTCAAGACACAGGAAGGGAGGAAGCAAAAGAGGTTTTGCACAGACACAAGGGTTCTGAATTCAAAGTCTTCAAGGAGGAACAGCTGTGAAGGGAGTGAGTCCAAGGGGGAAAACGTGTGTCATCTATGGCGTGGCGGCAGGGATTGCTCCTAAGGGACAGGAGACTCCAATCGGAGGGTTGGATGGGTCCTCCATAGGGATTTGTAAGTGGCAGAATGTGGGTTAGACAGTAAAACTCTGAGCAAGTCACACAAGTTCTTACAAAAGAAGGGAGTGTTTAGAGGTCAGCGAACCATAAGGTTGGATATACACAGATCTTACAAAATGTTGAGGTTCCAAAGTGGGAACTTTGTTCAACAATTTTGAGTGAACAATGAAATGGGGTTTTCATAGACAGGTGATGCCAAAGAGCAATCATGAAGATTTTGGAATAGTAGAAAAAGGCATGCTGTCCACTGGAGACAGCTACAGGAAAAGTTATTCACTACTAGGGACAAGGCAGTGCTTTATGGAACAAATCGTAGTTCTAAGGAGGAGTCTTCACAACAGAAGGAAGGCTTCATGGTATACAACCACTATTAACCTGCATCATCACAGCTGTGTTCGTCTTCCGCACTTGAGTAAGTTATGGAGCTCCCCCTTGTAAGTTCCCCAGTTCCCGAATTCAGGGTTGGATTCTGCTTTGGGAACTTCCTCCTACCAGTGAAATCTCTATAACTTAGAGGTAGACCTCTAAGAACCAGCTTTGCCTACTTATGCCTCTATTGCCGTCCACTGCCTAGACAGTCTAGTGATAGACTGTCTCTCCATAGAGCACAGTGGTCCAGTATGCTTCATCAACAGAATATGAGGGACAGGACCTGGCTGACTACGCTAAAGACAGGAAAAGGGGGGGGGGGCTGTTGAAAATGAGGCGGCCAATGAGCATCTAGAATCAAACCCACAACAACAGGAACTTGAGGTTAGGGACTTTTCCTGGCCAGGAGATGTACAGAAACTAGCAGCTCATGCCCAAAGGTAACCTTTCCTCCATTAACATACATTAGCACAGTAAAAACCACACCGACCAGCGCCACAACAGCTTACAAATATCACAGCAACCCCTGGAAGTTGCTCTATAAGAAGAAAGTTGGGGAGGACTCTTGGCTCTAAGAAGCTTCCACCCCTTTCTCAAAAATGTGATGGATATTACACCCACCATTTAGCATAGCATAAGGTGCAGACACAAAAGCAGCAGTGTGGTAAGACCCCACCGTCTTCCCCACTCGCAGAGACAGATCCCTTTCCCCTCTGGAAACCTACTTGCTCTTTAAAGCCTGCAATAAAAGCTGCTGTGTGGAAGTGCTAAGTGTCCATTGTCACTCTGTCACAGCGTCCCTGCTTGAGATTCTACAAAGCAAGGATCCAAAGAACAGGGACAACACCTCCCAAAATCACACCTGATAAGAAGACAAGAGAGAACAACAAAGAGCAAAAGAAATGGAAAGACAACAATGAGACTAACTTGAGCTGCAGTGTTAGTTACTCTTGATTGGCATACTCATAGCCAATCCTAACAGATCTATATCGTGCTTGCCTCTCCCCCTAAGGAAAATGGAAAATATTTTCCCAGTCTTCCTGGTAATTTAGAGTAAGCATGTGACCCAGTTCTGTTCAATGAGGCATAAGAGGAAGCACGATGGGACACTTCCAGGAGATTTTTCCTTCCCTCTAGCCTGCTCTCTGATAACTGCCCCTGCCCTATAAATTGCTTTCTCCTTGTGAATATGATGATGATGCCTGGAGATGAGATCATAATGAAACAAACATAGAGGAAAAAAGCTAGTAATTATTCTTGGCTAATAGATAGAAAGAACCTTGGTCCATATGAAAGTCCAAGAAGCTGAAACAATGTCATTAATTGTGTTCCCCATAAATTCTGTGGAAAAATTTAGCTCCAAAAGTTCAAGACACCTTTTTTTTTTTTCTGTTACTTTCAACTAAATGCAATTCTAACTGGTGCAAATGACATCAGACAAGTCTTAAACCTGGGACAACAGCAGCAGGTAGCATGTCTCCAGAGGTTAGGAAGCGGATGAAAGGCTAAGTACTATGTTACTGACAAGCAGAGCCCTAAAGATGATTATACTCCAGTGTTCTGAGTGGGTGCAATACTGGGGCCATGAAATATGTCCCCTCCCTACTTGGAGGAAGTAAATTTGATCTTTATAATCAGAGACCGGTCAGTTTGGTGATTATGTGAAGAAATTTATGTCTTTAGCGTTTGGGACTTTTATTGAATATGTTTTATTTTCAAAACATGTTGCTATCTCAGGTTTAAGAAAGAGTGAAATTATCAGTGATGTTTTATTCAATTGTATCACAAAGGACACGTGGACATAGTGTAGGTAATGTTCCCAAATTCAAATAAGTTCTTAAACACTACTGCCATTTAGCTCCTAAAGGAATACTTTTCCTGCCTATTCTTCATGAAGAGGCAATTTATTAGAGTATTTTAAAGAAGTAAATATAAAAATATTGTTCATTAACTACTCTAACATCCTGCTTACCCCCACTCCATTAAGATGCACAGCAGCACAATGAAAAGAATATGATTTAGACTGGTTATTAAATGATGTATCATTTTCCAATATTCAAAATTCATTTAAAATGGTTTTTAATAGCTTAATGCACAAAATGCAACTGTGTATTCATGTAGCATCCTAAATGCAATAGAGTTGTACTAAAGACACTGATGCACCCCTAATGGAAGAATACCAGCTGTGTAGTTTGTCTTTGGGGCTGAAAAAACTTAGTCTCAGATAGAGATACATTGCATAAAATTACGGATTTAAGTTAAATATTTTTTTGTCCAGAAACATTTTATCAAGTGCTCTGGTGTCGTTACTTTCCATAATGAAAGATTTGAGCTTTTCAGGTATTAAGTAAAAAAGTGACTGCTGTGATTGTCCTGATGGCAGCCTGGTGGCCCTGGTGTCATCAATCTGATATCCTGGAGGGGATGTGAAAATACACAAAATGCTTCCTTCAAATAAGGTTGAACCTTTAGAAAGTATTCTGAAACTGCCATAGGCAAATTTCAACACTAAGTCTTCAAGTTAAAAGTGAATTACAATCAAGTTCTACACATTTTTTCCCCATAATGGAACCATGTGACGCATTTTCTGTATAGCAAATGATAGAAAGGGTGAGCTGCTTAGGACAGAGTGACTTGAGGGGAAAGAAAATGTATCATGAATTTACACAAGTCAGAGAAATGAAATGTTGGATTCAGCTGCAGTATTTCAGCTGGAAGAAACAATTTTAGTTAGGAAATAGCCTTCAATTATTGTGTTTTAAGTTGCTTTAAGGTTTATATTTACTTAGATGCCTGTCTTAGTGTTTTTGATAATGTGACATGTATTCTTTGATGTTTCATTTCAAAGTATAGAGTATCTTAAGGATTTTTCTGTTAAATAGGAGTATCAAATAATCCCTCTATTCCAATACTTATTACCTTTGGCCTCTGCAGGCCATCTTACAAATATACACAGTACTGTGTAATCTGTGTTTCAGAATTTATCACCCATAATTATCACTGCAGGAACAATGCAAAAGGCCCTTAACATTGTAAAAGGTATCAAGCCCAAGATACTAGCTAAATAGATTTTATTTTATTTTTAGTTATTGTTTGCATGCAAATATAAGTTATTTTTATTTTTAGATATCAGTTGAAATTTGCTGGATTTATGTTTAAAAATAATTTGGGGAATAAGTATAAGTTTTTCCGAATGAGAGTTAAGATTGACATTTGTGGGCTTTGCGTTTCTACAGAAACCCGCATGGCAGTCCCTCTGTCCTCCAGACATCCCGTCACTCCAGGGTACTGAAGCATGCACTGGAACTGTAAGAGCACCCACTGTTCTGAGATCTCCCGTGTACCAAGCTGCCATATTTTAAGGAATGACAGCCTCAGCTCTAGAGAGAAACTTCTTAGGATTTTCTTTTTAGTTCTGACTTTTTAGTTCCACTTCTTTTCTATTTACTTCCTCGGTTGTTCATATATGCAATCTCAGGAAAATGAATGCATTATTTCCTTCTACCAGATTTCTATTCATATTCTCCCCCTAATCTGCACAAATTCAGTGACTCACATCTTTAAGTCCTATTTCTTTTTACCTTAATGGCAAGGACATGACTGTCACATGGAAAGAGCTAGAAAATTGAAAAGTGGGAGAAAAAAAAAGACTTAGGTATTCCAGCAGTTTAATAACTGATGTGGAAGAGTCAGTCATTAGTTAATATTATACAGCATGCAGGGAGGCCACATACCAAAAAGTAAATTCAAAACTTTTATTGTAAACTTAGAGGAGTTCAAATTCAGCTTTAATTGCAAAGTTAAAATTCCCAACTTTCGTGTTAATTCATCTTCATTTAGGCTGAATATGAGGTTATCCAACAAAAAAAATTCTAGCTTACACTTAATAATATTTTTAACAAGATGTTATAGTAATAAATAAAAGTAAAACTACATTCAGCTGTGACTCAATCTATTTCTTTCATTTTAATCTGAGGGCTATATATGTTTTCCTAATAGGGTTTCAGAGATTTTTTTTTTTTTTTTTACATCTTAGTAAAAACAATTTTTTTCATTGATTCTAAGATTTTGAGCTCTTTAACAATATGAGACCAGAGGGGGAAAGAGAAGAAAACCACTCAAGGAGAAGGGTGAGGAGGGAGGAACTGTGGTAAGCACACAGAGAGACGATGTGACCGTTGAGGTCGCAGGAATGTAACCCACACCAACGAATCAATTTCAGATTTATTATCTTGCTAGCTTTATGCTGAATCTTTAATTAAAGTCATAATTTTCCAAGTTTAAAGTGATGTCTGAATATACTGTGCCAAATTTGGGTTTGCATTATGGCTCCAAATCAAAATACTGCTTGTGTTCCTAGTAATAAATACCCTGCAATAATTCAGTAAGAACAAGCGTGTGCGAGGCAGAAATTGCAGGCTGGAGGGACGGTGAAGAAACCACTCATCTCATACCTACTGGAAAAACAACTCTTAAGTCTTCTCATCCTAAAACCCCTCCTTTGTGTCGACACTCCCGTTATGTCTGTAAAGTCTTTTAATATTTTCATTGCATGTTGTTCTTTCTTATGTTTAATTCAAGTTTTTATATAGAATTTGCACTGATTGCCTCATGGTCTCCCATAGTTCCAAAAGAGCATTCTAGTAAGTATATTTTCTCTTAATACAGAGAAAGGTCAAGAGAAAAAAAAAGAACATGAAATGAGCATAGGAAATAATACACTTAAAATACAAACTGTACATTTTAAAAGGCTGTTACTTCAGTTCTAAAAATATGTTCTAAACATTCTATTATAATATATGCAATTTCCTTATAAAATTCAAAGAGTACTGAGAGTGGTAGTATACTGGTTAAGCCTGAAGAATCTGGAATAAGGCAGCTTGAGGTTGAGTCCTGCTCACATACTTTGCAATCTTGAGCCCACTAACCTCTCTAAGCCTCAGCTTCTTCATCTGTAAATTGGGTATATCAATGTTACTTGCTTCGTAAGTAGTTCGCAGCTATTCATTTAATGAATTTAGTAGCACCTGGCACATAACTAGTTAAAATTATTCTAACATTTTTCCCCATAAAAAGCATAGAGAGTACTATATTATCACTTACATATTTTTCTCAGTTTACAAATGGAGATTTAGATATTCTGAACTATGTTCATACAATTAATAAAATACATTCACCTGTCATCCATTTTATACTGGAATATGTTCCCAAGAATTAAGGATTTTTTGTTGAAAGGTAACAGATAAATTATTTAAAGTAAAATACTACCTAGTTTGAACTTATCTTACATTACTTTAGAACCCATCAGTTTGGAAGGAGATGCCAACAGGAGGCAATGAAATAAAGTATATTTTCAGATTCACAATGCCCACGTTTTTCAAGTCCCATAACAAAGACCTTTTAACGACATTCACCACTGAACTGCAAGTCAGATCATCTAACTTCTAGAACTAGCTTTGACTTAATCTTGTAAATTTGGGTAATTCATTCTAATTTCTCAATTTCCTCATCTCCAAAATTAAATCCTAGGGAAAGTGATGTTGATGTTCTTTTTCAGTTCTAACAGGCTATAATTCTGCCCTATCAATAGACACTCAATTTCCCAGAACAGCTTCAAATTTTGTGTGAAATTTCCATTTGATTAAGGAATAAAAGCGTAACAGGTTGAAGATTCTCAATGCAGTTTTGACATGGACTCTTAGGCAGACTCCATGTCTTTCTTGTCCATTTTTATTATTAAACCAACTCCAGTTTAAAGATTTGGCCTCAACTTCAATGTAATCATTCCCTCCCCTATGGTTATTAGACTCTTGCTCAAGTGGGAGAAGAGACACTGTTCTCTCTGATACCCCTTTCTATCTTTGCACTTGGAGTGGGAGAGGAAGAGAGAGAACCTTCGTCTAAAATTGTGAAACTCCCTTACCATTTCTTCTCAAAGCCCCTCATACAGCGTTCGGGGCTGGCAGAGGAAATGAGAGGTGGAAGGAGAGGCCGGGTGTCTTTGGGTATCAGTGGTGGAGAGACAGATCTTGTTCTAGTTTGGTGTGTTTCCAACTATTGCTGGTTGCCTTCTTGACAGATGACATCTCATAGGAGCTAGACCTTCCTGCAATAACAACTAAAACATTTTCAATACATTAAGTCACAGAGAAATCTGTTAAATCCTAATATCAATGAATTTAAAAACCTCTAACTATTCTCACTAAAAAAGGAATAAAAGACATCTGTAACATTTATTTGTTTCTGTCACATGTTTATTTAGCCCTGAAAAGTCTTGGCTAATTGAGCAAAAAGAGAAAGGTTTGATTTCTGATTAAGCACCTATACTACTCCTAGCATTCAAATATTTTTTGAACAGAAATTTCATATAACTCCTTTCTTTGAAAATTAATCACAATTTTTCATTTAAGAAAGACACTGATCTGATGAACAATATCAGATAGACAGAGTGGTGATTTAAATAATTCCTAAGACACAAACATTGTCCATTTAGACTTAGGGTATTAAAATAATGTGATAGCTGTGTCTGCATTTCTATTTTCTAAAAGACTATTGTTTTCTCTGTGAGATAAGCCATTATAAGAATTCTGTTTGAAGTAGCTTTTAAAAATAAGTTTCCAAGGTTTCATTTTAATCTGGCCCAGAACAACAAGATTGCCACATTTAACAGTGAAGACTCAGAACTCAAAACAAACAAATGACAATATTGTTCCTGAATAGTTCTACTACATTGTAATTTTTTTTCTTAGTTTTATGAAATATCATAGAGATCCTCGGGCTTCAATCATTGAAACGCACCATAGTTAACTTTTTTCACCTAAACCTTATTTAATAACAAATTAACAAGTGCCACTTATAATTACTTATTGATTCTGCTTAGCTATGCTGTTTCATAGCACTAAATGGCAGTGAAATGTAAAGAGCATATTTGGTGGTTTTTGTGGCCAAGGCCATCAGTACCCAAGCCGGCCATGAGGTGTCAGGGACCAGGGAAGGGAATAATAAGGCTAACGTACAGACATTTAATGGCATTGGCCCTCTCTTCCTTTCCTCATTTCCCACCCTCCCACAGGCAGATCATTTTCAAAGGTCTTATTCTATTTTCTTCCTCAACAATATTGTCTTAGTCTGTTCGGGCTGCTATAGTCAAATACCATAGACCGGGTAGTTTATAAACAACAGAAATTTATTTCACACATTACTGGAGGCTGGAAGTCCAAGATCATGGCACTGGTGTTTCAGAGTCTGGTGAGAGCCCACTTTCTTGTTCACAGATGGCACCTCATCACTGTGTCCTCGCATGGTGGAAGGGGCAAGCTGGTACCCTATGGTCTCTTTGATAAGGGCACTAAATCTCGATTATGAGAGCACCACCCTCATGACCTAATCACTTCCTAGGACCCCACCTCCTAATACTATCACCTTGGGGATTATGCATTTTGGGGGGATGCAAACATTCAGACCACAGCAAATATAATACAAATTCCAAAATCTCTTTATTTAAATTTTAGATTTGGAAAAATAATAAAAACTGTGGAAAGCAACTTGCAACTTTTTTTACTGAACACTGGAATAAGGAGCCACCTTCTTAATCCCAGAAAAATTCCACCAAACATTCACTGTTTTAGAATAATCCCCAGAGCGTGCTTTATGTATTGTGATTCCATGGGCAGAAGAGATCACTAATGGTTGTTTTATGGCCATTGTTCAGTATGGGTTCAATCTTAATAGAAATGGAAGGAAAACAATACAATATTAAGGTAAACCTAACAAGATTTTTAAAGATCACATTTATATCTGCATTTGCTTTCAAAGCCTTAAACAATTATCAACTAAAGATAGGAATTGAGAATGCTTTCCACTGTTTATAGTTATATAGCCAATTTCAGAGATTTTTCTAGGAAGTGTGCCCTCTGTTTACAGCTGAGTTGACAATCTTGTCTCATATAGACATTTAGTGGGCAAAACATTCTGCACCTTAACAAGTCCCTAATGTAAACATAAAGAAGACTGATGTCTCAGCAATAAAAATAGCACAACATTATGCTCTTTTTAAACACATTTACCGTGTATGATATTGACAGATAAGAGCTTTATGGCTTAGAGCGTGCTTCTTGGAGTTCATATTCTTCAAACTACCTGTCCCCTGGGATTCTGCCACTTCTAAAAGGATATATTAGACATTGTGGTAATCAGGACAGACTTTTGTTTACCAGCATGGTATCACAAACCTTTCAAAAACAGTATGTAATTTGCTTCTCAGCGTTATGTCAGTATATATTGTACAGCTCAATGTGTCTCAAGTTGAGCAGAAGTAGTCTGTCAACAATATGACTAAAACTACATAAGTTCTTTCCTGTAATATCTGATATGCATATAAGCTCTACAGGTTTGCCTGCATGCTGTGTAGACCTGTCACTCATTTTCTTTACAGTCATCATGTCTGATTGTTTTGGAGAAAAAGCTTTCCAGCTGGCACAGCAGGCCCTAGGAAAAATGCAGTTGCCGTTCACATCTGTAAATGAAATCGCTTCTCTTAATGAGTCAGCCCAACACTGAGAATGAGTTAGATGTAATCCTCATTCATGCATATAAAATCACTGACAATCTAGAACAACTGAAGACAGTGTTTCAAAAAACAAATGAATCAAAGGAAATACCTAGGCCAAACTGAGGATCATTTCAACATATCAGTTTAAAAATGTACGTAGTACCTGCCTGCCTGTGATTTATAGCAGCTATCACATGCCCTTGGGCAATAATACGCTTTAGGATGTAAAATATAAGAATTAGGTATTCTAAACTAGACAGACATAAACAAAATGACATGCAAATCATGGAAAATTGCCAAACCACAAACAACAGCAAAAATTAATTAAGAACAATATTGTATTTAGGCTAGCTCTTAATGTAGATTTAAAAATGGATGATATTTCAATAGATGATAAATGTTTTACTATAAGTAATAAAGATTTCAACCTGTCTGTGTGATTCCATTTATTCCTACCTCAATAGAACAATAATTTGCTGAGGGTTTAATAAATTATTTTTAATTTGATAATACTTGTTTTCCAGCTATTTACAGTAGGAATATACTTACAATTAAATAGAAGAAAAGCAAAATATATACCAGCTATCATCAAATTCCAAATGTTAAGTATGAGAATACTGGTACTAAGGTAAAATTCAGATTTTGCAAAGTTCTCTGACTGTAGAGGGAGCATCTATGATCATTATACTCTTTGGTGAGACTAATAATACCATAATATTTTGTTCATCTGCAGAATTATAGGAAACAATTTTATATTAGTCTAACATGATCTCACATACTTTTAGCATATTTAATATCTGTTAGTCATACCTTTAATATACATCTTTGGGGAGACTTCGCTTACCTAGATTATTTCCTGCATAGTGATTTATCTTTGCAAAGATACCCTAATAGCAACATAAGAGGCACTAATTCATTCAACATTCATTCTTCATCTATTTATTGAGCATGTTCTTGTTGGTATCCAATAGTTAGAAACAGGTGATAGATGACAAAGCTGTGTGAGTCTTTGGAAAACTCACAACTTAATGCACAGATATAAAAGAAAACCCAAGGATTATAACACAGTGCTAGCCAGCATATGGCAGGTCTAGCTGGGTCACTTAACTCAGTAAGGTTAGGATTGATCAAAGACATAGTGGTAAGGAGGAGGAGCCTCAGATGATTTCTGAAGAACAACAAATTGTATTGGCACACACAGGGGGAGGAATTCCTTGTGCAAGTCATGGGATGCTGAAAAAGGAGGACACATTGTTACCTCCAAGTGCTTCATGATGCCTGGAACATTATTGCCTATGAGGAAGTGGTAGGACATGAAGACAGGGACCATTATGCCATAACAACATAATAAGGAACTTAAATTCTATCTTGAAAGCAACTGGAGGCCAAATGCAAGAAGATTATAAGCTGTGAGGTGACATAATCTATTCCCACATTGTAGAATGATGTATCTGTCTATAGTGGGATGGATTAGCGATGATCGTGGTTGAAGATCAAGAGATTTGTTAAGAGGATGCTATAATATAAAAGAGAATTTGTAACCACTAAACTTCAGTAGATGTTCAGGAGGTACAATCTATTACCAGATGTGATAACTGACATTTTGTATGTTTCTCTTTTTATTTGTTTTTGGTTAGGGAGGAGAGAGAGAGAAAAAGTTTGATGACAAAGTTAATACATTTTTATTGTAAAATAACACTAGCAATGTAAGAGCTATGAAAAAGAAATTAAAATTGACCACAATCTTCCCAGTGTTATCATTTTTATCTTTTGCATTATACTTTCTATTGAATTAATGAAACTTTTATTTTTTGATATTTCATTAATTCAAAATATGATTTCTAGTGTATAAAAACATCACTTCCATCAATTAAAAAGATTTAATTCAAAATAATTGTAAGCATGACATATTGATCTATTATTAGCTCTTTGTTTTTGAATCTAGATTTTCTCACTGACTCTTTTGCTTAATTTATCTGCTTGGTTTAACTTAGAAACCACACTGCAGTGTGTAGTGTCTGGTAAACTATTTACACCTCAAATGAAATAAACTGTAAATCTAACAGCAATTCAATTACAGGGATGAAGTAATTTACATTATTACCATATAAACAAAGCTGAGCCAACTAGAAATTCAAATATTTTAAAAATTTATTCCAATTTTGCAAACCTAATTTAAAGTTCTAAAGTTTCCTAATAACCTACTTATTAATGTTAATGAAATACGGGAGTAAGACATATATTCAGGAAGAATATACTTTTGATAATGCTAAATATTAATGGATTTATGACAACAAATTGATTCATAAAGAGCTAATCAAAATTGGACAAAATTAGACTTAAGTTGGACAAAATTGGACAATACGTCATAAATGTGAAATCAATTATATAAGGTAGAAAGTGAAACCAATGAAATACCTTAGAAAGAAAGATGAAGTGAAGTTGAAGTTAACACGTAGGTATAAATGGTAAAACGAAATCCCAAATATGATTTCCTGATTGTATCCAAGATAAAGTGCCTGCTAGAACATAAGATGATCATGAAAATAGACTTCTTTAATGGGATGACAAAAGTATTGCTTTGGGGCTATGACTTGAGAAATGGAAGGAAATGAAATGGGTTTCATCTAAGTTTGAAATTAGACCTTTTTCTTCCCCTCAGTCTCTGGAAACTATTCAGTTCTCTTGCTGCAATTTGACATTCATGAAATAATCTTTCTGAATTAAAATTGATTTTCCTAACTGGGAAGTGGATGTGCAATATGAATTTGTTCAACCAGTAAATCAACAAATACTTTTGGACCCAGAATTATTTGGCAAATCATAAAATAAGAAAGGGAGAGAAAACACACCAGATTCTGTGTGTTTTTGAAAATGTACAATAGAAAATGAATGAGTGTGGAATATAAGCATAGTCCTCTGAAAACTAGCTACACCAAAAATTTCAAAGAATATATACATATATGTGTGTATGTGTATTTACATGTGTATATAAACATATATTAATCAGGAAACAAGAAAATCTTCCACATTGTCAAATCGCATTGGCTTTCTCTGCATGAATGAGAATTATGTGAATTGGTACAGTATGAGCTGATGTTTTGTGATCTGATCAATGTCAGAAAGTTAGAAGATCAGAACTGATGTGGTATGAAGTAGCCATTTTTTATTCATTAATTTGACAATATTAATCAAGCATCTTTGCTGTTTTAGGACCTATTCTAGGGAACAAAATAGACAAAGTCCCCGCACTTTAACTTTCACCCTCATGGGCAGGACAGGCAATATTAAACTAATCCATGAAAAATATATCAGAAGTAATAAATGGTTTGAACAAAGTATAAAAGAAAACAAAGGAGTAACGCCATGCCAGGGTTGGGTGAAGGATGCTATTTAGATAGGGTTTCTGGGGCAACCTGTCTAGTAAGGTGACATTTGAGCAGAAACATAAAGGAAATTAGTGACTGAGATCTGCAGACAGTGAAGGAAGGAGACGCCAAGAGATCTGCAAAAGCAAATAACCCTGATGCAGGAGCATGCGTGGCAGTTTCTAGGAGGTGCAAGAGTACTGTGTACAAGTGAGAAGAGTGTGCAAGGGAGAGGCAAGGAGAAAAGAGATGAGGTCAAATTCACTGCAGAGGCTGGCGTAGATTGTATAGGGACTTGCAGGTAGGAGAACACATCCAATTTGTCTGGGACTATGCCTGCTTACACATGTTGCCTGGGAGTGATTATTATCAATCTCCCTTCTACTATGAAGATTGTCTTAGCTTGGATGGTAAATTATATAGACCCTTCAATAATAGCTCATTAAAATGATTTTAGCTTTTACTGTGAATGAAGTAGGCACCATTGAAAGATTTTTGTGGGAGGTATGATGAATCAACTCACATATTAACAGTGTCACTTTGGCTAGTGGACTAACATATACTGTAGTAGCCCAGGGAGAAAAACAGAAAATTACTAAAGGAAACTATTGAAAGAATCCAGATAAATTTTTTGTGGGGGCTTGGGCAGGGGAGATTTTGTTGGCTGTAGGGATAACTAATAGGACTCTAGATATAATTTGAAGTGACAGAAAGATTATTTGGTGATGGATTGGATGTAGGATACTAGAGAAAGAGATAAATTCAGGGTTATTCTAAAGGATTTGACTTCAGAACCCAACTGGATGAAGCTGCCTTTTACTAAGACGGTGAAGGATTGGAATAGTGCAGGTTTTGTGGATGTGGAAGTCAGGAGTTTGGTTTAGGTAGGATACCTTTGAGATGTCTATCAGACATCCGTGTGTAATTGGATATAAGAATCTAGTGTTTAGGGGGAGGTACAGGCTGGAGACAGGAATCTGGAAAATGGTTTATAAAGGCATAAGCCTGGATGAAGTCACATAGGGGTTACCTAGGTAAAAACAGACAAGTCTCAAGGAAGGTACTACAATCTTAAGAAGTTAGACAGATGGGAAGAAACTAGCAAAGGAAACTTAAAATAAATGGCTAGTGAGGGAAGAAAAGAAATGAGATCAATGGAGTAGCAGGAAGAAAATACATTGTCTCAAAAGGGGGTAAGCAGCAGTGTAAAATGAGACAAGAACAGAGAATTAAACATTGAATTTAATAATTCTGAGAGCATTAGTGACCTCAATACTAGAAATTTTGGTGGGGTTATTTCAAGAGCTATTTCAAAGGAATGGTGCATGGTGAATATAGACAACTCCTTCAAAGAGTTCTGATGAAATCTGGCACCACAGAAATGAAGCAGTATCTGGATCAAGGGGGAATTTTTCATCTAAGAGAGGAGATTTATCATGGTTTTGCAGGCTGGTGGGCATGATCCAGTAGAGAAAGAAGAACTGATGTGTGGCATAGAAGGGAGGCAACTGCTGGGTAGAAGAGGGAAATGAGATCTAATGGAGATAGGAAGGTAGAGTGTTGATCTATAGAACTAGAAGGTAGAGGGGAAGATGGAGGAAGTTATGTAAGTGCTGATGGGAACACATGGAATTCAGTTACACAGGAATTCATGTCACCAGCTGATGGAGACGGAGGTGTTAGATGGAGAAGGAGGTGTTAGGTATTTATACAAACAGAAGAAAGTATGCAATAATTATTTATGAGAATGGGAACATGAAAAAAAAAACTAAAAGAAATAGAAGGGCCACTAAATAGAGATTAGGAGCCTAGAGATCATACATATAAAGTAAATATATATATGTATATATATCTTCAGGTGCAGAGGTATTGGCAGAAATTGTAATTTTGGTTTAGCATTTTATAAGGTTAATTCAAGGATGGGAGAGAAGGGCAAGGAGTTGGTGTAAGTAAGAGAACTGCAGAGGGGATAGTTGAGTTTTGACACTTTTGGAGGAGCAGAAGGAAGAGGACATTAGGGCATAGGCAGAACCCCAGGAGTGTGAGTGCCAGGATGATGAGAAACAATGCAGCTGAGTGGCAGGCTTTTTTGGTGAACGCTTTAAGCAGTGCTAAAGCCCACGGTGGGCTTCTTCCTGGAAGAACCACGGCTCCTGGTAGGGAGACAGAGTGGTTGGGAGAAAGGCATGAGGACCTGAACATTTGTTATTAGTACTCTCCATGTAAGTGAGGAAGGTCTCACTAAAGTGGCAGACCCTTACAGTCTTAGAGATGGAACCACATCTGAAATACAATGATAAAAGCTACAAACAACAGCACAATTTGCTGCATTTAGTAGTTAACACAACGAGATGTTATCCAGTTCAGAAGTTTCCAAATGCTTTCAAGCTGTGTTCCACAGAAGCTTAGGGAAATGCAAAAGCTTCTCAGAGCCACCTTGTAGAAGTTGAAAAAAGACCATTAGAACCCTGGGCCTCTCATTTCTACTCCTGCTAGAGTAGCTTTGACTTTCTGTGTTAAAATGAATACGTAGATATTATGCATAATTTTTAAAAGCTTTGCTTATAAAAATAAACAAGCAGACAAAAAAAAAAACCCTTTGAAAATCATTGATGTGCTCCAAACCACAATTATTATTACCTTGAGATTATATTGCTAAAACATGGCAAAGTCTAGATTTAGACAGAAAAAGTCTACTTCCAAAGCTCGTATCAATTTCCATTATATTTAAATTCGATACAGCCTATACTCCTACAGTTACATTCCACTATTTTGCATAGGTTACATTTTTTTTATATTACTTATATTAGTGCATCTGGCCAAAAGTTGTTCATAATGAATACATTTCAAATTTCTGAGTTTAAGGTAGTCTATTTTTTAAGTTAACTTTTTAAAGAAATTATTTTCTCAGGAGACTGAAAAAAATCTTTTTATTTATCTTTATACAATTTTTAGGCTTTGGAAGATTTTTTTGTGGGTACCAGGAAATCAACACCAAGAGTTGATGTGAAACTTAATATTGGTCTCTAGGGACTCATGGGTCTTGGAGGGGTCCCTTGCAATTCTTATGTGACGACCAACATAAAAAATACAAAAATCGATAATGAGAAGAATTTACTTTAGATCTAGACTGTGAAGACCACTCTTGAGAATAGGACCTTGTAGTAACCCCGCAGAAAATTGCTAGACCAGACAAAGAAACACTAGGCTCATTCTTCTTAAAATGTAAATAATAAGTAATACCAATTCTCTTTAAGGTAACCACCTCTAGGATAACAGAATGAAGTCTGCAAAAGATGATGGTTGTTTAACAAGTCACTAGGGGAATATTTTGAAATTGAAGCACTAACATCACAGCAACGCCTTGTCAAAAGCAAATATATTTTTCCCCAGTAGACACAGTGGGAAATATACTTCACTCTTGGTAAATTCTAATAGCGAAAGGAACTAAATAGCCTCTAGATTAAGAATTCTTGGGAAAGTTGCTCCCCTTGCACTGGGTCTTACAAAATAATCCCAGCATCCTGAAGACAGAATTGGGTAGAAAATGAAATAAAACTGTAACAAAAGATCTGTGGGGAATTAGTGATAAAATCAGCAGGAAATCCATAGTGCTCCAAACAATAGTTCAACCAGCTGACTACTGATAAACAGAAAGAGAGGAAGGGCAAGCACTGTGATAAAAAGCCAGAGGAAAGTAGAAACACCAGCAGGAAACCATCGGAGCTGCCAGGGGGTCCATTGAAAAATTAATTGAAGCAACAAGCTGAGAGCCCTGGAAGTCAGAGAGTAAGTTCAAGGAGACAGATGGAGAATAGCAGCAAGAAGGTACTGACAAACCAAGAAGGAAAGACAGCAGACAACAGAATGAATGAAGAAATACCAATGTGAGCCAAGTCTTGGATAATCCTTGGCTATACAGGAGGCCTACAGATATAACCCTTACACTAGCAAATTATCAGAAAAAACAGACAGCCCCATGTCAGATGCAGTGTTAAATGTACATGTGAATTATGTGAGAAAATGTGAGTAGTCTTTTCTATATTTATTTTAATGGTCTATTTAATCTAATTCCTTATTAAAAACAAAACACAAAGTAAAACTCTTACTAATTTCTTTGTGCTAGTACAATTCAGAAAAATAATTGATAATGATACGGTTGGCCAATACAACTAATAACAAATTGTGAGGGCTGAAGTTTTAGACTTTGGGTTCGGAAGACATGATTGTGTTGAAGAAGAAGAAAGATGAGCTTTTCTCCTGGCAGCCTCTTGGAAGAAGGTAAATTTATACACAGGTTGCCCTTGCTTTGTAAGTTACCTATCAGACATACTTGCTAGTACTATGAGTCAATGGGAAGAAGAGTTTGCTCATGCTCATGGATGTTGTAAATGCAAAGATTCAGGTGACATTAAAAAGCCATACCAGATCAGACTCCACAAAAAAGATCCTTGAAGAATGATTTCTTTTTTCGGTCCCTACTACAGAAACTGCACACATTAGGAACAGATATGAGCAGAGAGTAGAGTATCTGTGCAAGCTTAGCTAAAAACAGATAAGCTCCATTTCTGAATGATTGCATTTGAAAAAGAAATAATTGCAAAATATATTGAAGGATGTGGACCACATGTTTCTGTCTTGGTGTTGAATTTGTAGAACTGATTTCTTTTTTAGAATTTGTAAGTGTGTTTTCAGAGTGGCAAACAGGGGACTAGTGCCACTGTCAGCACAACTGTGAGCTCATTGTAGAGAGTTAGGCATAATTTCACCTCTGGGATAAAATAAAAAATAAGAGTATTTAGAAAGATTCACATCGCTCATTATAAAAATGTTTCCACCTTTGCATTTTTAACTTATTTATAAAAAATTTAATAAGTTCTCTCAAGACATAGTGTATATACTTAGTGATAAAGAATTAAGGAAATGACAAAGTTAATTAGGCAATGTTAATTAGAAAACAATGAATGGCATTTTGAGCTAGAGAAGGGAATTAAATATTTTCAAGAGGAATGTAGTAGAATCAGCAAATAGCTACAGAAACATGTCATTCTTAAAAGAATAGTCATTTTATAAATATGAAGTATTGTGCATGGGTAAAATACAATTTCAAGTACAAAGTAACTTAATATCAATTTAACCATAATATTCTAAAAAATACAGAATTCTTGATTTGACTTATTTTCAAATATCATAACGCCATTAACTTATACTGTTTTAGGATATAAGGCTTATAAAAATAATTTGATGAAAGATTAACATTGTAGAAAAGGTCAGTCTTTTCTCATAAAATAAACTAAATCCCCAAATAGTAAAAGCTTTTAAGTCGTTTGGCTCATATAGTAAGAAATGAATTTTGTGTAATTTATATGAAGTCTGATTTTTTGTTTATATTTGTTAAGCTAATTTGAATGGAATTTTTAAAAAGTCAAATGCAAAACAATGTGCATTAAACATTAAAAATATCTGCTGTGCTTCATCCTATGACTTGTTTATTAGAACTTGACTCTTGAGTTAGCTGACATCTTTTGCCATAGTCATTATACTTTTTTAAACTATCATTCATTGAACATTTATTATTGTTCAAGAATTATGATTTTATATATACGTAATTACATTTATTCCTTAATGTAGGTGTTATCATCTCCATTTTGGAAATGAGGAAGAAGTTGGGAATTAGACAATTGACACATGAATATGCAGAAAGTCATATGGGCAAGATCAAAACCATTAGACATTGTTGTCAATGTTCACTGAGAAAAATCAAGAAACTATGACTCTTACGGTGTTTTATAAGCAGCAATTTTCATAATGAACTAAAATCAAATTGTATTATTAGAAAACATCCTTTAAATATACTTCTGGGAAACTCCTAGAGAAGACATCTCCCGCATTCAGTATATGCAAAGGGTGTGGTATTTGTTAGAAGGTTAAGTGTATGTTTATGTCTTCAGATATTATTCTCACACTCTTATTCATTTCTTGAAGCACTGATAAATTAGCCTGACAAATCAGAAAAGAGGTGGAAAGAAAATGTCTCTAATAATTGTTAGCCATATGAAATAGTGGAAGAGAACTGGACCTTGTGTCAAAAGATTTGAGTTGGAATTCTAGACCTTCCACTTGTTAAGTTTGAGCAAACCAAATATCCTCCTTGAACCTCAATTTTTTCCTCTGCCAAATGGAATAACAGCACTGAACTATCTAATAGTTTTTATGAGGTCCAAATAAGATTCTGCTAAGTAGAGCAATTTGCAAAACTATAAGTTGTTATCTTCACATAAACCTTAAAATTTGATCATTATCAGTATCTCTATTTTCCTATAGACATATCTGCACATTCAACCTGCTTTTTAGTTTTTACTTAAATATTTAGCATTATTATAAAACATTTATTTTTCTGTATGCCAAGGAAACTAGAAGAAAAAAAAAACTGTGTCATTGTATGGTGAATAAAAATAGCTCCTATTTTGATTTCTATTTGTATCTTTTACGAAGTTAAGCGATGAACAACATTTTAGAAAATACAGAAGCTTTTAAGCCTCCTGTGGAATGAATGGTGCTGGAAGGAAGGGGGTTTTGAATATGTACCAAGGAAGAAAACATGGTGTTCTGTGCACACCGCTCTCTTTACAGAGTCTAATGGCCACAGACAAATAAGCAACAAGAAAATTTAGAATGTACATTTTCAAAACTTCTCAAATATATATTTATGCCATAAATAAAAAGATAAAATAAATGGGTATAGAATACAAGTGATAAAGTAAACATTTCTACCAGGGCTTGCTGCAAACATAGACAAGCACCATTTAAAACTCAAATATAATATATCATGTTACTTTGAAAATGTTATGAATACCTATGGATCAAGATTATTTTCTAAATAGCTGTGACAGTAGTTGAATTATTAATCAATCATTGGAAATATATCTCTCATACTAATAATTATAAATTAATCTGAATAAACTTATTCAGAAATTCTTACGAAAAAGAATATTTTTAAATATAATGTTGATAAACACATTAAAACCAAATCTTTTCCATGAAAAATAGGTTGGAATTCTTATACAAAAACATGATTTTGTACCCCTGATTATAATAAATCTTCAAATGTGTCATCCTGGAAACAAGTAAGTATGTATTTAAAAGGGGTTGATTAGACTCTACCGTGAAATGAAATGAAATAGAATTTAATAGAATGATCAAAATAGTCACTTTTGTTATGGTTAATCAAATGAAAGTATGGTTTTATAGTTAACAAATCAAGTACTTCTGTGTCCTTTCACTATTTTAATAGTTATATGCAATTCTAGACTCATTAAAAAAATTTGAACTTTATTTGATTGGCAATGAAATGGCATTGATTGTAATGAGCAAGCAATTGGGAGTCAAGGACCTACCCTGAACTCTCACCAAATTTAAAGTGTTATTTTAGGCCTATACATATATAAATGATCATAATATGTGTTTGAGGATTAAAGGGTTACACACAAGGAAGACAGGTACCTAAATTAACAATATAGAAAGTAAAGAATGTGAAGGAAGGAAGAGGGAGAGGAATGTTTTGTTTGAGCCACAGGGTACATGAGTGGGGAAGGCGGCATGTTTCACAGTGACAGAGGCATTTTAACAAGGAGCTACATGCTGAAGAGGATTTCAATAGTCGGAAACGGTGGTGCTAGGATAGAGGTAGAATTCTAGGTATAAAATATGATAAGGGCAGGAGGAGAAAGAAACTGCAGATGATTTGAGAAAGTGATTATCTGCCGTGACCAGGAGATCATGGTCCATGCCTCTGGCAGGCGAGTGGTGGCTGGCGTGCCCAGTGCCATGAAGCGCCATCTTTGTGATCAAGTGGGTGAAACTTTTCCTGTATGAAATAGCTAGGATTGAACGCAGATGGAGGTTTTAAATAGGGGAAGTATGTGAGAGAACACATGTGAGGTTGGACTAGAGAGCAGGGAGGTCAGAATCAGGGAAAGAAGTTAGACCCTTACTTCAAGAGTCAGGGCTGATGACACAAAAAGCTGAGAGCCCTTTGTTCAAATAGCAGGGTGAAAAAGTGTTAAATGTGAGACATGTAGCACTTTTTTCCTTTCTTATGTCTCCCCTTTTGATGTGTCATGGTGTTTTTTATTTGCTATTTAATGTTTACTCCCTTAGGCATTGGGGGTGCTGGTCGAGAAGAGTGTGGATCTGCAACTTGGTGAACTGTGCCCACCGCTGCGCGGGGACCACGTTCTACCAGCCTCTGGACAAGGGCTATGCCCTGACCAGGGTGGGGAGTCAATCTTCCCTTCCCGAGGCCTACAGCCCCAACCCACAGGAGACAGCACCCCCAAGGAATTACAACCCATATGCCACACCAGGATGGGGACAGGTGAGAGGCTCACCCCTGACAAGCTACATACTGAACACACCTAGATGTTGTCACGCCCTGTCCTGAGAGGCCATGGGGCAGGCGCCCACTCCAGACCCTCTTGGTGTCAGCACTCAGGCCCCCACCTGAGACAGGGCAGCAGGGGTCACTGGGTGGGGGCAGTCACTGGACTACCAAGAAGTGGACCAAACGGCTGAAAACCTTTCTCAAGGAGGCAGGGAGGCAGCAGACCATGCTACTTTGCCCCTTCACATTTCATTTATGAAACCCAAATTCAAAGATGAAATTGTTAAGAATTTTAAGATGGTGATCTCAGAGCATGAAACCTAAGTGCAGAGCCTTTCTGAGTATGAGGCCCTGTTTGACTACACCAGTTGCACGACGATGAAGGTGGTGCTGACCACAGCCATGCCATTAGATGACAAAAGCCCAGACTAAGGACTGCTAATGGGAGTAGAAATGTATAGAGAAAACAAAGAACAAATCTGCAAGTATGAGGTATATGACTTGATGACCCATTTGATATGCAGTTTGAGTACAAGAGATAGAGAGAGATAACTAAGATTCTGGTTTGGGTTAACAGGTGAATAATGATGTTACTAACCAAGAAAGAACCCCAGAGGAGTATTATATGAAGTTTTTGAAGGAAAGAGAAAAGAGATTTGATTTAAGACATTTTACTTTAAGATGGTTACCGGATATACGAGCAGAGAGGTCAAGAAACCCAATAGAAATATGATTTGGATCCTTGTTAGGAGAGAGCAGATTTGAAAATCATTCCTATAGACTTAAAAGTAGACAACGTAGTGAGCAGAAAAGGTAAGTACTATATTCTGTTCCAGAAACTTGTGTCTGGCCCAGGATAAATCAATATAATTGTCTCAATTTCAAAAAGAAAGTGTTGCTCAGAAAAACTTCACAACTGGCACAACATCACTCACCTAGGCTTAACTCAGCCTTTAATTTCTCTAGCATATTAATGAATGAACACAAACAGATCAGGCAAAGACACAATACAGAGACCTCTCAGCAATGGAGAAAGACCCAGGGAAGGCGACTCATAAGAAGTGGTCAAGAGGGCAGCTGAAGAAACGAGGAAGGATTTACACATGAAGTGGCAACAAGACTGAATGTCGGTATGTTCCTCCCCTCCCCACATTCCTATGTTAAAATCCTAATCCCTAATGTGATGATATTAGGAGCTAATTTAGGTCATGAGGGTGGAGCCCTCAGGAATGGTATTAGTGCCCTATAAAAGTGACCCCACAATTTAAAATTATAACTCTACTTACCTACCCCTCCATCCACCTTATAAATTTTTTAAATCTTTTAACAACATTAAGTTCATAACCTGGTTATTCCAGAATGATAGATATATTCAATAATTATGTTAGATATATAGAGAATATGTTTCTAAGAAACATATGTGTGTATATATATATATATATATATATGTATACTATTTTGCTTATTTAGGTATAAACACTAATATGCACATATTTTATCAGTTTTATGTATATGTTATTTGTGTATATATACAGATATGTATACATGTGCATGTGTATTTGTCTGTATACATGTGATATAGCTATATTTATATATGTTATTTATTTTAAAAACAAGATTATGAAGGCATGTTACTCTGTCTTTGACATCATGTTCAAGTTAAAGGTTAATTATTGAGAAAGGGGCTCTGTAATAAAACCAAGCCTGGTCTGTTGTGAATATTCTCCCTTTTAAGCAGGAGGATTTCTTCCATACTGTATGTCCCATATAATTACTTCACTTGAATGCAATACTTTAATGAAGACCAGTTTAATTAAATTAAATTTCTCCCTTGTGGTGACTCAATCAAAATGCATCATCTCCTCATTATAATGTTATCTGTAGGAGTCCAACATTATAAGTGCTATAAGGAGGGTTTATTTTAATGAGGGCAGCAATAATAAACTCTACTTTATCAAGTTACACAACCGAATATCATAACTGAAAATTTCATATTAAGTTCACAGCACAAGCATTTTAGTTCCTAATTAGTGTAGTCTGTTTACGTTGCTTTATTAGAGGTAATGCCATTCAAATAATTATCTTTTTTGACAAATATTTATGACGAGCCTCTACTTAAACTGGTATAATTAAATTTACATAAATAATTGAACAATTTCTTTCCAATGCAGTAGTTATCATCGTCATAGCCTTGGTTTAAAGATGATTCATTTTGATTGCATAGAGTCTTGTTGAGACCGGGTGTATTGTGAATGGAAAGAATTTCATCTACAGTTTACAGGGTCAAGACAACTTCAGGAGAATTTTCAACAAACTCAGTAAACTAGGGAAAATGAGAGGGACTTAATCTGGTAATTTATAACTAATAGTATTTTGAATAAACATAACTACTTATGTTTTGAGGGGATTAAAAATTACCTACATCAAAATAAATTATATACGTTTATGTCTTTTCAGTATACATAACTAGAAACATAAATAAACATGACTCCAAAAAATGTATTTCTCAGGCAATGCTTAAAAAAATATAACTATAGTAATTAGCTTTCATTTTACTAGACCAAAATCAAGCTGTAAAATTATAACCATACTTCAATACAGATTGCTTTGCAACCTTAGAGACAGCATAGTGTGGCAGAGAATTCTAGAATAAAGTTATATTTCCATTTACCAGCCTCCCTACAGAGAGAGCTCAGATTCATTCTAGTTCAAACTGTTCCTCTTCCTCTGGGATTTGGTTGGCTCTTAAATGTCATTGACCACACAACTTAAATGTCTCTAGAATCCAACTACCCTTTCTCTCTCACCACTGTCACTCTCATAATTCTGCTAGGTTGGATTATTGTAAGAGCTTCTTGGTCCCTCTGCCTTGAGACTCAGCCCCTTCCAAAGTTGTCTCCATATTGATTCAGAATAACTTCTAGATCCCGCACATGCCACACTATTCCGTGCCCACTTTAGATTAAGCCACAGGGACCCCTATGTACCTTGGACTCTTTTTCTTCCCCTCCTCCAACTATACCCCTTCCTGTGGTGCAAGGAATGTCCAGGACATTCTGGATGTGACCACCCAGAGCCTACCACATACTTACTCCAAAACTATAATCCCCTCAACACACCTGAAGGAGCACTGAAAATCTGTTTGAACCTCTTTTTCAGGTCTTTCCTTCTGAGGACAGATTACTGGAGTGCTAACTTCTAGAACTAAGAAATATCCAAGGAGCATTTGTTTGAGGAACAAGAGGACAGGCTTGGACATATGGGCTGGGCTGAAGTTGTTGGGACTGAAGTGGAGAGAGGACCGATGAAGACATCTACATCTCCCTATATTGACGTGTTGTCCTGTGGAACTCCGAGGTGGCTAAGAATTCTGAATTTGATCCTGATCTTCCACGTTATGATAAAAACATGCACCGTTAAGTAAGAAAACACAGAAACATTTTATTTACCTATTTATAATAGGTATGCTAAGACCTGTAGTATGTGAACCTCCTCTGTTTATACTCTTACTCAGGGCCCCGTAAATGTTTGGGAGGGCCAGCCTCCATGCCTCATGGGACTTTTACATCCACTGGGAATTCCCACCTAGTTTTTCAGCAACTACTTCCATGTAGCTTTCCCGGATCTCATTCTCAGGAAGACTTGCTGTTTCCTATTTTGTGTTTCCATCGTGCATGCCTTTATTTTAGAAGTACTGTAATTATTCAGAGTAAAACCAAGTCCTAGTACTGGAGTTTTATTTACTAGTTGTGAAAATACTGGCAAATTTTATAACATTCCTAAAATGTGTTTCTTCTATAAAAGAATCTGGTTGAATTCGATAATAATCTTAGTTAATGTTTTTAAGTAGTTCATAGGTACCATTTTAAATGATTTCCATTATTAATTCATTCATCATAACTAGAATATTAGGTACCATTAAGTTATTACATGAAGAAAATGAGGCCAGAAAGGTAAAGAAACTTGTCCAACCTGACTAAAATTGAAACAATTTTGGCTAACCTCCATTTAAGAAATAACATGAGAAGTTTCTGTTTGAATCCATTTTGTAATTTCTAATCAATAAAGTTATTTCTTCATTTTAGAACTATGGTAAATGATTAAAGAATTATTAGGACCATTTTTGGAATGTTAATATTTAAAATATTAGCCTCTACTTTTATTAAATTCAGATATCATGTTTACTAATTTTAAACAGAAGTTTTGGAAAATGTTTTGAGACTTACTTTAAAAAAAAGTTCATGGCTAAGATGTCATAATATAAGGAAAAAGTTACTTCCCCTTTGACATCTTTTTATTTTTATTTTGAAATATCAATATTCTTTCCTTCAACAATAGAATTCTAAAGAAATAAAATTCCTTGATATTAAAAAAAAGTCAATGTAAACAATCATTTTGAGCATATCTGAAACTAAAAATGGTAAATTCTGTGCCTAAGCCTGAATAAAGAATCCTCTGCAGTGCTTTGTGCTGGCTGAGCATTTTGCCACTAATCACCAGTAAGCAAGAAACAATAAGGCCAGTTTGAGAGCCCATTAAGCAAAAAAGCCAAGAATTAGAAAGAGAAAAAAAAAAATCCTAGGTAGGAAAGTCAGTAATAATATATTACTTTCATAATGTCTTGTTTTCTTTCTAGGATATATATATATATATTTTAACAAGGACGTCTTTTAATTTGCATTGATATAGTTACAACATTAACTATTAATATCAATTGCTTACATGTATATGGAAATAATATACACACAACTTTCCCCCCTAAAAATGTGTAAGCTACAAGAGATAATATTTCAGATTAATATGTTCAGAACACAATCAATGAATGAACAATGTATCAATTAAATTCAGTATAAATAAAAATCTCTCAAGATAGAAATTTCAGTAAGTAAAGAAATATCAGAGTCATACGAACAGACATTGTTCTACATACATAGGAGAGTGAGTGGGAGCGTGTGTGTTTGTGTGTGTGTGTGTGTGTGTGTGTGTGTGTATACGTGTCTAATTTAAGGAAAGGGCCTAATATCCAAATTTAGTTTAATGTGTTTTAGATTAGAGATATTATATAAACACAGAGTATGGTAAAATGTTCCATAAACAGAATTAATTTGTCTGAAACAAGACCTCAAAATTGGATATGACCACAGATACTAAGTGCACTAGCATTTGCAGAAATCTCAGGGTGTGCACTCGATTCTCCACCAATCTCAAAGTCCAAGTCAATTAGTATCTATAATCACAGGGCTGAGGTTATCCTAGAAGACATTTTGGTGCAGAATGTTGACATTACTAATTTCTAACTACATATATGGAAACAGAAGGTCCAAATCCAAGTAGAACCCATTACTTAAACTATATTATCTTTAATTTTCTGTTTGTTCAAGTGGCAACTATTGATAAAACAAAATGAAACAAAAATATATTAAGTTACTTACTCCTTGTCTGGCATATAACTGATGCTCAATAAATATTTCAGAATTTGATTCTAAATACTAGATAGTTCATTTAAATTACAAAATATACAATTCAATTTCTCCTAGGCACACAGAAATTGTGGTAGGAAACCACAGGAGCAAAAGTGTCTACCTCTGACTCTCCACAGATGTTTGGGTAGGAGTGAGAATATATAAATACATAAAATTTATGAAATTCAAATTCTTCCTGAAATTGTGTGTATGTATATACATGTATCTATATATCTCTATCTTTGTGGAAAGCAGGGATGATTTCAAAATTCCCCCGAACATTTATGTTCCAAGAAATGCCTGGGCAAAGACCACTCTGCTCTTGCATGTTTCCACCTGCACCCTTCCTCAATGACTCAGTTAAGACCCATCTCCATGCCTCCTCATGACTCCCTTGTCTTCCTGCCTCTGTAAAATCCCAGGCCTCCCTCCTTTTTGGGAAATATTCCTGATTAATGACCATTCTCCTAACTGTAAAAAACTGAATAAAGTCATCTTAATTATCTGGTGCATATTAACTTTCACAATTGCAAATTCCTTACTTACAATTTGGTTTCTATGAGCTTCCATTTGTTCTGTGTCAGGTAAAAATATCCAATAATAGTATTCCATTGAATAAGGCACATTAAACATTTCTGTACTGTGAAAAAATTTCCCTTAAAATCAAAATATAATAAAATTTTTTTCTTCTTGACCACAAAATTTTTGGTATTAGCATATTCCCTAACTCCAGAGAAAACATACTTTTTTCGGAAAATGTTCTTACAGTCTACTTCACTGTTCAATGCAGTAGCCACTAGCCACATGTGGTTATTTAAATTTAAATTAACTAAAAGTAATGAAATCATTGATTTAGTTTCTCACTTGCACCATACATACTTCATGTACTCAAGAGCTGTATGTAGCTAGCGACAACCATATTGCACTATGCAGAAATAAAATATTTCCATGATTGCATAAAGTTCTAGGGGACAGTGACAGTCTAGAACTTCTATTAGAGAAAGGTATCATGGAAAGAGCAATGTCTTGGCAGACAAGTTACCAGGCTCCAGTTTCACATTTCAATTACTTTAAAAAATATAGTTTCTGGGTCCTGGTTCTCCAGATTAGGAATTTAGGCTACATGATCCCTTCTGCCTCCAGTATTCTTACCGTAAATATTAGTTAAGTTTTGTGGTACTATTAGTGGTTGTGCTGAGGTACATAGAGGAACTCAGAAGTTTACAAGGCATTTTTTTCCTAGTCAGAAACAACTAAAATTGTGTCAGTTATGTAGACACAAGTAGCCGCGATATGAAAAATTTATTGGATATATAAAATTTCAAACTAAGTTAAGTTTTGCCTACAGGCATATGGTAGGGGCTTTTTGGAAGAGACATTATGTCACTTTAGGGTTGAGAGATGGGTAGGATTTTGACAATGGAAGGAGAAAGCACACTCTAAATAAGCATATAAGCAAAGATATAGTGATGGGAAAAATGCAAGATGTGCTCAGGGAAGAGTAGATTGCCATCACTGGAACGTGTGTGGCACCAATGGGTGTGTTGTGTATGTGGGAAACATGTAGCCAGGTGCATTGGAGCAAATCATAAGAGGACTTTTTGGTCTGTACCTAATAAAAATAGCTTTGTCCACAGTTTGAATGATGAGTAAGACAGGAAAGATGACTAATTTAAAAAATACCCAATAGATGGCTTTGTAACCAGGGCCTAAAATACATTTTGAACAATAAATGTGGGTGGTAATGCTGGGTGTGGTGGCTCACGCCTGTATTCCTAACACTCTGGGAGGCCAAGGCAGGAGGACTGCTTGAGGTCAGGAGTTCAAGACCAGCCTGAGCAAGAGTGAGACCCTGTCTCTACTAAAAAGTAGAAAAAAATAGCCAGGCATGGTAGCACACGCATGGCTGTTAGTCACAGCTACTAGGGAGGCTGATGCAGGAGGATCACTTGAGCCAAGGAGTTGGAGGTTGCAGTGCATTATGATGACGTCACTGCACTCTGGCTGGGGTGACATCCGTCTCAATCAATCAATCAATCAATAAATAGTGGATGGTGAGGTAGCTCGTATGGTTATTTCTGGAGTAGAAGTCACAGAATTGGTAAAACATTGAGAATATAAACAAATACAAATATTCTTTGCTGTTCAATCTATTGTAACTGCTTTTGATCATAGACATTTGAATGTTTTCCTTAGCAGCTTCACTTAAATTCTTAAACTGTTTTACTGTCTATCATAACATTTATTTTTCATTAATCTTTTTAAAAATCTACTTTATTTTTTCTATCTAATTTTGAATTTTAAAAATGAATTCTAAAAATAAAACAAGTGCACCATGTAATAATAATAATAATGATGATGATGAAAATAAAGCAAAATTCCAAACTTCAGCAGTGTGGTATCTTTATTTAGAGTGTCTGAAATCCTCTTTAGGTTTTATTAGTGGATGGAGATGCCTATTTCAACTAACGTGGTGATTAGATCTTTTTCAATTGGGAATCTTTCCGTATCTTGTGATGTTTTTTAAGAGACATGTGTTTTAAATGTTATGCAGTCAGGCATGCATGTAAGAAATAGATATCAATGAAGCAAGATACTTAGTTCAACTGGGTTCTTTAAAGTACACAAAATTGCTGAAAACATGGCCTCAACTCCCAGGAAGCTTCCGTGGCAGTACAAGTAAGCCACACCCATTTGTAGTCATCACTAGCCAAACTGGGTTGGTGAAGAGAAAAAGAAGAAGATAATCAAAGAAAGCATAAGGCAAATTACAGGTTTAGTGTCTTTTGATGCATACCCATTTTCTATGTGTATTAAAGTTCTTGAATTTTCATAACAGAGTGTGTTAAGTAAAACCCTGAGTCCCTGTTCTGGCCGCCAATACTTTCTCAATGCCTGTATAAGCCACTTGAGTTTAGGGATGTATGTATTTTTGACCAGGATCAGCATATTAGGGTTGTACAATTTTCACCCAAGTAAAATCACTCCCAGATGAATGGGGTGTCAGAGAGAGATGTGATTAATCACATAGAAAATCAATACGGTAGGATTGCTCACTTTGCATATATGAAAAAATGTACAACCAGCTAGATATGTATGGCAACGGAAAGCATGTGGTAATCATATCTTGGATCAATAAATTAAGTGTCCAGTGATTATAAAGCTCTGAGCCTCAGTGATGCTTGTTCTTGCTGTAAGGGTGCATGTGTCCCTTTCTTCTCTGAACACTTACAGATTAAATCTGTTTGGAATTCAACAGATCTGGAATTCAATCTGAGAAGACCTCTCATACCTGGTCCAATCCATAGGGATGGGCCAGGAAGCTCTCAGGGGAGAAAGTGAAAGAGAGTGAGATCCCATATCTAGATAGCAGCTCAGGGACCACTACAGGAACCCTCTGGAGGTTAAGCACTGAGCTGTGGTCTTTCACCCTTATCCCAAAGAGATACATGCATGCATGTTAGATATTTTTAGGAAGGTTTGGTTTAGATAAGTTCTATGATTTCATATTGAATAATATTTATTTTTTGTGGTTGAATAATTCTTTCATAAACATATAATTTGAAAAGGTCACCTATGGTCAGTTTCCCCATATTTTGGTCAAAGCCAGTGAGATGATCGTGGTCTAGTTCACTGTAAGTCCTAGACTCTTACAGCTTTGACAAGTCTCACCTGGGTCCTGGAATTTGCTCACCTCTCCGCAGAGAGGGGCCACTAATGAGGCAGCTGCTGAATATGTTTATTTGGCCTGGCCTCTAACTCCCACTGGACAAAAGAGGACAAAACTTAGGCTATTGATAGAAGAACAGAGGAGGATTCTGGGCTGTCACTCAGGCTCCAACCAGAGCTTCTTTCCCAGCGTTTATTTTCTACTGCTTCTCTCCATCCCCATGGTATTTCGATTATTAATGCTCATCTACTGCTGTCAAATGATAGAACACCAAGGGAGATGGCCCAGACCCAAATCCTGCTGTGTTTTAATCACAATTAATATGAAATCCTTCTCATTTGCCCTGGATATCTACAGTCTATAAGCCTACACACTATTTGGCAATATGAAGTTGTTGGGCAAACAAAGGCAAATGACCAGAGAACACATGGCAAGCTTTAAAAGCAGTACTTGATGGGGTATCTAGGGATCTCTAAGCCTGATGTTACACTCCAGGGAGAGACCCACTGTATCACAGGGGCTTTTCAGCTTCATAATTAGGGGACACCAGCTCCTGCTTTGAGGTGTTCAGAGACTGAGACTCACAGCAGTATTATAGGACAGAGCCTGGTCTCTGCAGAACATCTTCTTCCTCTCTGGGATGTCAGTCTGCAGGGATCAGTCTTGACTTCCAGAGCTAAATAGAATATGAATACTTTACTGTGATCAGAGAAGGGATTCATGGAGGAGATGGTATTTGATCTAAACTTACATGAATGCACAGAATTTCAAAGTCAGACAGTGAAGGAAGGAAATTCTCAGGGAAAGCTCAAGTGTTCAAGACATTAGAAGCAGTTTAAAAGATCAGGGAAATAAATTCAGCATAAGTACTACACATCTTTGAAAGTCACGCAAAGGTTTTAGGCTTCATTTATGTAATTCTGCAAGAATTATCAGCAGATGGGATTAAGGAATTCAAAAAGAAGATGAGAGAAGAGGAGACAAAGAGATTATAAATCAAAGGTCTGAAGTCAAATAGTGGTAGTGGGAATGGAAAGCAAGTGGTTTATGACTTATTCAACTGAAGCACTAGATAATCAATAATAGGGATGGGTGCATATTAAAACATATAAGTCAAATGTTATTATTTTTCAATTAATCTCTAGAAATGAAAGTTCTGCCTATGCAAAATTACTCAAAATAAACCCAAATATAAAAAGCAAATCAAATTTTCTGATAGGAGAGTCAATAAACTTGCAGTTATTTGAGGATTTATATATACTAAAGCTGAGATAAACAGATACAGCTGGTCCAAAAAGTGACCATTAGGATTACCTTTATAGTTTTTCTTTGGAATAACTTTTTTAATTTAAAATTAATGTCATTCAAAACCACCTAGCCTTCTGCCAGAGAGGAAAAAATCTCCACTATAAATATTAAAACTTTATTAAAGAGATAAGACCAAATGGTAATTGCATTATTCATCCATTATTTTTTTAAAATGGTAATAATAGATGTTCTTTTGTGAATGAAACAGAAAAGGCAGCATTAATAATGTACAAAAACTGTTTATAGATTAACAAAACAATAACAAAAAGTACTTCTAAAGAAGATATTAAACCAAATCCTGCCATATTATTTAATAAAATATTTCACATTTTTTATGCACTTCATCTGGAGACTAGTGTTGTATATAGTTTACTTTGGACATCAATTGTGTAATTTATGACATTGCTAGGCCCATATCTGCAAACGTTTTTTCTATCATTTAGACTATATTTATAATGCCCATATCCACCTAGTGCAGGCATCGGCAAACTATGAAGCCAAATGTGGTGCCTCCTGTTCAGCTGGGTAAAACTTCACTGTAGCACAGCCATATTAATTTGTTCACCTGTGCCGTATCTATATCCCATGTCTGTGGCTACGTTAGAGCTATAGTCCTAGAGTCAAGTTGTTGCAAAAGAAACCATAAAGCACCAAAGCCTAAAATATTACTACTGGTCAGCCCCTTTAGAAAAAAAGTTGGCTGACTGCTGACCTGTGATTTTTTTTTTCTTACTTTTCTTTCTTTTTATATAGAAAGATATGTGTAAATCTCTCTTTTAAGGGAGCTATGAAATTCTGAGATTCTCACTTTTTCTGTCATTTTGTAAATTTGTCCTCTTAATATAATTAAACCACCATTATCATGCTAATTTTAAATATTGCTTCTACATTGTATAATGTTTTTGCTATCTGATGAGGTCACCTAGGCTTCTCTGAAATTCCAGAATATATTACTTTATGGTAGAAAAATACTTGTCATACTTTTTTTATAAATAATTTTGTTTTTAAAATTCTAGTAACTCAATTCTAATTTATTAAGATTTTTAATAAAGAGTTACATTCATTTTCTTCAATAAAGTTACCAAATACAATGTGGAAACACGATGTCATAATAAAAGTGTTGAAGGAACATTTTTGTACTTAGATTTCTTAGGAAATGATTACATTTGTGTTGAAAACTCTTATTGAGGGCCTCTCAGAACTTCTGAGAGTATAAAACCCCTTGGAGAGAATCCAAGGGCACTTATTATATGATAAATCCCACTCGAATTCTCAGAGAAGAGAGCTATAAGAGGGTTACTATGTATTCACAAATACTCTTCATATCCAGAAGAATAACCAACCTTAAAACTTACAAGTGGTACAGTTAAAAAAAAACATTCTCACCATCCTTACTGGAAATAGTGATGAATGAAAATTATTGCCATAATTAGGTTTAATCAAAATGTGAGAAGTCCAAGGGATGCTTAAAAAAAAAAATATTAGATTTTCCGGTAAAAAAAAAGATGTCAAGTACAGAGAATATTAATTATTTAAGAACTTAATAAAATGATACTGAGATGTAATCTTACACCTTCTGCGTGGATGAAAAACTTTTCCTGTAGAGTTTTTTTTATTATAAACTGAAAGTTCATTAAGGGCAGGCAGAGGATGCCTTTGTTAGGTTTGCTGTTACATTCTCATCGCATAACAAAGTATTTAGCAAATAATAGTTGATCGATCCATATTTACTAAGTAAATAAATGAGTGTATGAATGGGCAAATGCATGCATGGATGGATGTTTGGAACAAATTTTCTTGTTCTATTATATATTTGACATGGTTTCCTCTGACTTACAAAGAACCATTGGTATTTTGGGTGATGGCCACACGTATAGCCTTGACTCAAGCATTACAAAAGCTATCCATGTAACAGAAACATTTGTACCCCGTTAATATTTTGAAATAATAAAAAAGAACCATTGGTGGTCACAGCATAGATTCCTTTGTCTAGATGGCACATTCAAATATTGAGATGAAATCCAAATTGAAAGATGAACCAGTTTCTCAGCTTTATATTGATTCTATTATAAAATACAATTTTCTGTAGTCCTAAATAATGGTTTTGTATTGCTGCGACATTTATAATTATATTGTTTAAGCCGTTAACATGGATTTGAAAATTAGGAACAAGCTTTACTGGTCAATGAAGAAGTATCATTTGCCCTAGATGGATTTTATTACATTTGAATGTAGGTTTTACATATGTCAGCTGTAGTTTGCAAATAATACATAGCGGTGGTTGAAAGCATGGAATTAGGAACAACGTAGAACTGGGTCTAACTTTTGATTTTCCCAATTACTCAGTGTATAACGTTGGTAATGAACTGATATCGCAATTTCTACATTAATTATAAGAGGGATACTTTCTTTTGGAATAGTGGTAAGTTTTAAATGAGATAAAAGAAAGAGACGGTAGGAAGGAAGAAAGGGAGGGAAGGAAGGTGGGCAGAACATAAAGGAACTCGAAAGAGGAAAATAGCACCTAAAGCAGAAGAAGATGGATGCCATTAAAATGAAAAAAAAAAGAGTACAGCCATTTTTATACTTTTCTATAACACTTAAGAAATCAGGTAAACTGCCTTGAAAGCCTAGTATCTATTGTGATCAAGTCAACATCCAACATTAAACGTTGGGATTTTATGAGCTTAATCCCTGGGACTGGGAGTTAGATGGCAGATTGAGTACCCTATGTTTCAAGACCAAAGAGGAAGATAAGAAATGTATACTGTATATCATAAAGAAAACAGAATGGTTACTGAAAATATTATAATTCTAAGTTAATCAGTAGTGAGAATTTTAAAATGAAATAATTAGTCCACGTAAAATTGATTTTAAATATATAAAGAGCTGGTTCTTAGTCGGATGCCCCTGAATATGAAGAAGGGCATAAAGAAAATACTTGAGCTAATTAAAAAGATGCCCAATAAGAAGGTATACTTTTGAGATATAAATATACTAGAGGTGAAAAGTGATCACTATTAATTGTAAGGGAGCAATGAAGAAAAAGCACAGGAAACCCTGAAAATGAAAATCCAGCGGAATGGCATGACCTAACATGAGTTACATAAAACTGAAGTGAATACTACAGAAGCAGAAGTTCAAGGAAGCCACGATTAAAGATGAAAGGTAAATTGCTTAGAATACGAAGGCAAATAATTAGGTCCCTGGCAGAGATAATGCTTCCATAATGAGCCCTTTGAGAAATTTACAGGAAACAGTGAAAACAGATATGGATATTTCACTAATTGAATTACTATTCCATGTTAGCTTTGACTACAGTGGGAAAAGTGATTGTCACATAAATAGTATGATGGAATTACAAACACATTTTAAAAAATGAATGACATAACACTGCCTTGGCATTTAGAGAGGACAATTATGCCATTTGTAATTAATAAAAGACATTAAACAATGCAGATAATGTTCTTCCCATGTATAGAAAAATTAAAGGAGAGGATAAGATCTCTAGTTCTTGATCCTTTTAGAATGTAGTAATGTAAAATGCTTAACTATGAATTTAAAATGAGACTTCTGGCTGTAACTGAGTAACTGGAACATAACACACATTCCTGCTAAAACCAGTTATGAAACTGAACATACTATATGAAGCAACTTTTCATAGTATATGAAGCAAATCTGCGAGATGAAACAGGCAGCACAGGACTTTGATCCTCCAAGGAAGGGAAAGAATGGTGCGATCCCCACTATTGCTTGGCCTTTCTGTCAGAAGGCACTTTCCAGGTTGTGTTTCAAGCAAGGGAGCCCCAACAGAACACAGAGGTCTCAGTGACTCAGCCTTGAAGCAACATCTCCTCAAAACAACAGCCCTTCTCAGGTCTAGCTTCATATCTTTAGAGGGAGACAGTGTTCCCAGAAAAGTCTATAACATGAGGAAACTCTGTCTTCTCAATAAACTGTACCTGGACCCTGTTCCTAAATATTGTTTCACTATTTCACCAAAGGGAATCCTAAATATTAGGATATTAATCTTATAATTAAATAATAATGTAAAATTTCCTATTTATTGCTTTAAGAGTTCAATGTTTTCACTAAAAGCCCCCAGAAAGAACAACTTCTGGTATAGATGGGAAAACAGGATACCAAGCACCCCCATCTCTCTTGTCTTCAGGAATACCAATGTAGTCTCCCCTGGAAACCAGAGATTTACTTGGTTTGGTGTAAGGGATGGTGAGTATTGGTAGAGAATGTGCAGACAAAAGTGTATGAAAGATTTTCCTTTTTCAGTGTCTGGAAGTGATGCCGTGGAATTTAGGAATTAGTTCCGTAGGGGCAGGAGACCTGTACTCAACTCAAGTGACTGGAAAAGGCAGCAGATAGATGAAAAACACGACCAAGGCACAACAGAAAGCCTGGAAGCAAAGAAGAAGAGTGTGTGTCAGAGAGTGGCACCAGAGTCAGCATTTAAGAGACCTGGAAGGACATTCATGAGGGACTTTAGGGCAAACAGACATTAGGAGGATCACAGTTACAATTTCCCTGTGGCACAACTAATATTTTCTTATGATCAAGTCTTTTTATAAAATATTTTTTTATTCATACTTGTTACTATGCTGAAGGGCTAAGCTGAAACATTGGGTATAGTTGTATAAGTTCTCCTACATACGTCATATCTTGTCTTCATGCATGCCAGTTCCCACATACTACTGTCATCTCTAACACATCTCAGGGGCATGTCCAACTCACCAGCTATATTAAGTCAACCATGCTAACTCAGATCAGTGAGCCTAAGCAGCTTCTTCATGCCAATGACTATGGGAGATGCTCAGATGAAACTTTAGGAAATGGGAATAAAAACTTGAGAAAGGTTTCTACTAAAGAGATCACTTACTAAATTGGACAGATTCATGAGAATGTATTTAAAACACCATACACACATAAACAGACACACACAGAGAGCACTGTGTAAACATTATTTGATACCTCACAGTAGTTGATTTCATGGCAGATTAAACTATAAAGTTAATTTGAGTTTAAAGCATGACTTTTCACACAAACCCAGGCAAACTATTAAAATTGAGCAGTGGTTCTACTGGTCTAAATATTTACGTATCAAATAGCCTACATGTCTCTAAATCGTTGCTGTATGTTTTAGAAACACAAAGGACCATCAGTGAAGACTATACATAGAAAAGTTTAACAGATTGAAGACATTTGCATAAAATATTTGTCATTATGAAAATTATGACACAAACTTCAATTAATATCTAGGATTAATGCATCTACTTGGCTAAATTATTATAAGAGGTGATTTTCCTGGATTAAGCTTGAAACTATTATTCGAAGTGAGGTGACACAAGACCCGAAGAATAGACCCCACATATACTCGTTATCAAACTGGTATTGACTGATTAACACTACGGTGCTCAAATGGTGGGGGCCATCGCTAGGGATTGGGGGGTGGGAGGTAAACCCACGTCTGAGCGACGTGGTGGGCACTGTGGAGGCATGGGATATGCTTGAAAAGTATTTGGGGGAGCAGAATTAGGGGTCTCAATAGGGGAAAGAAATTCCTCTAAAACTGTTTTGTGTGATTAACTGTACACCTCGGTAAATTCACTGAAAATCATTTAATTGTACACTTAAAATGGAGTGTTGGTTGTACGTAGGTACAGTTGGAGCACTATGTATGTACTCTCTGGACTACTTTGACAGAGTAGGTTTTTGGATGTAACAAGATAAGTCAACTTGAGTGGTAATATATTTTGGGAAATCAGCTCACCACAAATTGCGAATGTAAACATTGTATTGTAAATGTTTTGTAGTTTTCCCCCAATAAAATTTTTGGAAAAAAAAAATCCTTGCCTCTCCCAAACCTCTCATGACCTCTAGCATGAGATAGAGAACTCTGTGCTGTTGCCTTCACACATCTCTTATAATTTATCCTAAATATAATGGTAATATTAATCATCTTCCTAAAACAATAGCAAAATCTCTCCCTTATTCAAAAAAATGTTTATGCCTATAGGATCAAATTTATACTCCTACAAGTTAACTCTGCTATTAAAAGTAAGCCAAACTACATACCTTACTGATCCATTTGTGTATCTTGCTTATATGTTCCTTACAGTCTAGTTAATGGACCCTTCCTAGAATTTTCCCATCATTATTCTGTTCATCTCTCAAGCCCAATTTAAATGTCACCTATTTTATGAAGACTTTCTGGATTACTCATTCTAGAAAAGATTTCATTTTTTTCCCCTAAGCTCACATGGCCCATGTAAAGTTGTCTTTGGGAATATTTAATTTCTCCTAACAAACTCTCACTATTATTCCCTAAGGACAGGGACTATATGTTCACTTATTTTTCTTTTACCCATTTTACTCTTAGAAAGAAATGTTTTTTTCAATACAAATATTCTCTAAGCTGAGTTTCTTACTGGGTTTTACCTACTAGAAATACAAAACATGTTAAATTCAGGTTATATTATATATTATCAACAAAAGTATTTGTAGATAACACTCAAATCTACAAAATAAAGATATGAGTAAGTAATGTGTTATGATCAAGAGCAAGAGGCTTAAATAAAATAATGGTTTGGAATAAAAAGAAAAATAAAGGATAGGTTAGATTATTCTGCATGAATAAACAACTCTAATATCTGAGTGGTTTCCCATCACAAGAATTAAATTTTGTCATCTCATCTTACCCATCCAGTGAGCATTGCCAAGGAGACTTGCTCAACCTAGCCACTAGGGGATCCAGTCTGATGCGAATGCCTTCTCCGCACATATTTACACCATCTCTGTGTCAGAGAAAGGGAAACTGGTGAACCATACCACACTGGCTCTGACATTTTTTGCCCAGATATGGCACAGATCTCTTTTGTTCATACTTTATAAGCCAAAGTAAGTCACATGCCAACCTCGATTCCAGGGGACAAAGAAGTAAAATCCTATATGTATACAGAAATGGAGACAGTTTTAAATGTGTAAAAATAGCACTAGTGATTATTTCTCCTCATTTTTTCCTGATAGAGAAAAATAATAAATTTCAAAATCTACTTTAAAATAGCAAAATATTCAAAATGAGGAAACTCCCAAAATCAATTAAAGGTATCTTTCAATACCCTTAATAAATAGCATTCTTAATTGTGAAATTTTAGATATTTTTCCCTTAAGAGAGATTAAAGACAAGGATACTTGTCATTGCTACTAATCAATATAGACTCCAAGTCATGGCCAAGACATAAAAAAGAAAATGAGGTATAAGGTTTGGAAGAGAATAGACCCAAACTGCCATTCTTATAGATAGGATATGAATTGTTGATATTATCTTTTGATTTTTTTAGAATTTTCTATCATAATAATTATGATCAAATGTGCCATAAAAATTACTTTAAAATTCTAATACAGAATATTTATGCACTGTGGAATAGTAGCAAAAGAACTAACGTCTGTGTAATTGTAGTTCTAGAAAGAGAGGAGAAGAGAGATTATGGGACAGAAACATTATCTGAAAAATATTGGTTAGAAAATTTGAAAACTTAAATCCACACATAATTACAAGAATCTAGGCACCCCCCCAAACAAGGGAAACATCAGCAACTTTATATTAAATTGCTGAAAACCACAGTTAAACAGAACATTAACAAAGCAAGAAAGGGAAAAGAAAGACATATTTTACACATTAAATACAGTTGGCCAACAATAAGAAATAAGGCTGACCTCCCAACAGAAGCAACGAAAATCATCAGACAATGGAACAACATCATTGCACTAATGAAAGACGAATATACACCTTGCCAACCTAGAAAAGTATTAATCAGCAGATATGCAGGACAGTAAATGCTAAAGGAAGTTCTTTTGGTTCGAGGTAAATTATACCAGATGGAAATCTGGTTATACAGGAAGGAATGAAAGATTAAATATTGTGTTCAATTTTATGAAAATTAGATCAAATAACAAATTAGATGAAAGGGACAAACTTGTCTTGAGAAACATAGCAAACCAAACAGACAAAAAGGAAAGAAAAAAATTGAATAGTCCTATTAAGTAAATAAAATTCATAATTAAAAACCTGCCTTCAAGGAAAATGATGGCTTATGGGTAAATTATACTAAACATTTAAGAAGAAATTATATCAATTATACCTTTTCTCTTCTGATTTGTTGTTTTTCCACAGGAATTTACATTTAAGGGAATAGTCTAACTTTACTTGTTGAATGGAGATACATAGATCTCAGGTCTGGTCAATAAAGAAAAGAATTTGAGTAATAATTTCTTTCAGCCAGGCTCTTATATTGTTGAAGTTACCCATTTGTTGTTCAGTTAGCACTTGCCATTAGCCCTTAATTTCAGCCAGTTTCTCCCCTGGTATAGCCTAATTTAGTAAAAGAGAATAAAAAAACATAGAAACCTGGCACAACTATTAGCCAAAAAGAAATCAAAGTTATAGCCTTTCTGAAGGTGATTGATATTAATATCAATATAAACAAAGTCTGTGTGTTTGAAGGGAGAAGGAAAAAAAAAAAAAAAAAGAAGCCCAGATAAATTTGAGGTCAGATTAAGGTGAGTTTGCATTTCATAAACAGATGCTTTAGGTCAAATATTTGGTGGACTAAAATTAATTATAATTCCTATCAATCTTTTCATCACACAGTACTTGTTGCAGATAAAAAACATGTAAGAAAGGACAGCTTTTACATACTTTCCTTTGTAGTTCTAATAATTGGAATTCTGGCTTCTAGCAGAACATTTTCCTAAACATGAAAGAGAATAGGCAAAAGTGGAGATGAGAATGATCGTGTGTATATAGGAACAGACATTTGAAAGATAAGTTTTCAAGAAAGAAAGTTCTGGCAAGCTTAAGCAATACATTTTCACTAAATCTTTAAGTGCATGGACTGTAGTGTGTGTATTAAGTTAATGTTCAGGTCAGGTTTCTCAGAAAGTTGACTTTGAGATAGAGCTTAGTTTACAGAAAGTTTTTGAGGTATTGCTGTAAGGATCAACAACTAGGGGATGGGAAGAAAGCAGAGTTAGGCCAATGGAGAAGCTGGACTGCAATACAGTGACAACAAGAACTAAGGCAACCCCAAGGAGAGCCCCGAGGCATACCCCACCAACCAGTCTTCGGATGCAGCTTGCCCTCTGGAGGAGGAGTGATCTTGGACAATGCACCTTCCTTCAGGAGAGGGTGACTTCCAAAGAGGACTGACAACCGAGAACTATCAGCCAGCAATATTCCCAGAAGTTGAGGGAATTAGTCCTTCCCTCCTGGAATGGAAATCTGAGCATTATAGCAAAGCATCCACTACTGTCCACTCTTGCACAACTTGGGTCCTCTTGCTTTACCTAAGTTCTGAAAATCATTTCTTCAAGACTCTGATGGGTCTCTTTCCTGAAGTAAAGTTATTATGAGGAAAATTAATGGGAAAAACTATAGCTCTCACTGATGCAGTTGGGCTTGAGGCTAGCTTGCGAAAAGTTATTGTCTACTTCCTCCACAATCTATCCTAGATTCTCTTCTACCACAGCCAGCACCTGTGCTGGTCTTGGTGGCTTATTTGGTGGTGTGATGACTCAAACCCCCATATCTCTGATTGTCTAAACATTCAGTCATCAAACTCTTCTTAGACTGTGGCTACTGTATTGTCAATTTATAATCAAAATTGGGAAAAGGAGTACTAAGGGATAACCAAGCACCAAACATGTCCTCCCCATCCCCAATGTGTCATAACAGCCTTTCTCCTGATGATCAGATCAATCACTTCTGTCAATATGGTGCTCTCTTTTTGCCTGCTGGTCCCTTGGCATTTGGAGTCTGAAGTCCACACTAAGAAATCATAGCTTGTATTTTACTGGTGGATATTCCCCACACTAGGAACCAAGACTACTAAACACGCAGAGATCAGGATTTCAGAAAAAGGAAGTAGAAACTCCCTACAGGTCAATTTTATTTTCAACTCCTTGCTGCTGGCACCATGTATTCAAACTTATGGGGCAGCACATATTCTAACCCAACTAATGGGGCACAGCACTACGCAATGATTATTGATTTGAGTACATAATGTATCTTGGAAGATGACTCCCTATCCTTGCATGGTGTCATTTTCAAGGTTTTACCTCATTTGTACTTTTTATAAGCTATTCTACTACTCTTCAATGGAAGCTGCTTTGGGATGGTGTGGTTTGTGATAGGATCTCATGATCATGGGCCCACTGTTGCACCTCCTTTGCCATCAAGTGAGTCTTCTATACATCAAAGGATACAACCAACAGAGGTAAGAGACAACTATGGAGTGGGAGAGAATATTTGTGAACTGTTTATCTGATAAGGGGTTAATATCCAAAGTATATAAGGAACTCAACTCAATAGCAAGAAAATAACTTGATTAGAAACTGGGCAATGAACCTAAACAGACATTCCTCAAAAGAGACATAAAAATGGCCAACCAGCTCAACAACACTAATCATCAGGCAAATACAAATTAAAACCACAATGACGTATCACCTCACACCTCTTAGTATGGATGTTATCAAAAAGACAAGAGATAGCGAGTGTTGGCAAGGCTGTGGAGAAAAGGGAACCCTTGTACACTGTTTGTAGGGATGTAAATTAATACAGGCATTATAGAAAACAATATGAAAGTTCCTCTTAGTTCAGAGTTTCTGAACAGTGGCATATTGACTTTTTGGACCAGGTAATTCTTTATTGACGGGGGCTGTCCTATGCATTACAGCATGTTTAGCAGCAACCCTGGCCTCTAGCCACTAGATGTCAGTAATATCCTCCTATTTGTGACAACTAAAAACATCTCCAGACATTGCCAAATGTCTTGGGGGTGGGGTATGGGAGATAGGGAATTGTCCCTAATTAAGAACTACTGCCTTAGTCTGATGCAATGTTTTATAGGATCTCATGTTGATGGACTAAACTCTCCGTAATCCCATGGATAATTTTGCTGTCTGAGGCTCTTTGCCAGGAAAGTCAAACCCATACCTGACATGCGTAAATTCAGGAAGTGGTAATTCAAAATGAATTGCTGCTCCTTCCAGGATGGAAGGAGTCCAGTTCATTCAGCTTGCCACCAGGTAGCTGGTTGGTCTCCTGAAGGAATGGTACTATATTTGAGACTTAGTGTTGATCTCTGTTGCTAGCTTTCGGACACTTGGCAGTGGTAGAAGTTATACCAGCCTCAGTAAATAGGAGTTTATGTGGTTGGGCTTATGCAAAACCTGCATCCCTGACACCTTACTCTGTTCATGTGACCAAACACTGAAGTCTCTGATGACAAAGGATGGCTGACATTGACTGGTTGACACTTTATCTACTCCGATTACTGGGTTGTTTAATGTATGTTTCAGGGTACATTTGCTCCCTTGGAGGTTAGCATGCAGCACAAAGATCTTCACACTTTATGCCCACTCCCCTCCATCTGTCTGTACACCATGGCCCCAGACTTTCCTGTCCCTGATCTTCCCATCATTTTTCTTCCGAGCTATTTGCCATCCCTGAATTTACATATGTTCAGGTCTTGTGCCATTCTTTTTTCACCGAAAGAGGATGATCAGTTGTGCCACCTGAATCTCTGCCTATTGAGAAGATTTTTCCCCACGACTGTCTTTCAAGGCCACCATAGCAGGAGCTGTAGTGAAGTCTCAGTCCACTTTTAGCTTGCATACTGAGCTGATAGTTCGTACTCCACACTTTGCTTTTTTACTCTTTCATCAGCTGTCATGAGGCACCTCCCATGCAGCCACAGGTGAACACTGATGAAGAGATATTGCTTGGTGTAACTGGATGGTGTGGAAGTCTGGGCCACCAGGCTGTACTGCTTCCTTGGGTCCTCTGGTGCTGCTTGTGCTTAATTCTAGATGTACACATCACTTTCCTCTTAAGACTTGGTGGGTCAAAGCATATAATTTGAACTCTTTGATTCTTATTTCCTCATCTCTAAAATGAGAAGTTGTATGGAATAAACTATTAATATTTCTTCCATTTCTACAATTTTATGAGAGGAAGCATAATGTTGTATTTTGAATGATAGACTTTGGCAGCTATTATACCCTGGCTTTATGACCAAGGGTGCATTTCATAATCTTATCTGAGAACACCTCAAGTGGCCCTTTTCATCACCACATCGACCGATTAAATCATCATGCCTATGAGAAAACCAGTGTCTCCCAAAGCCAGTAAAAACCCCTTGTACTCACAATAGCAACATTATTTCAAATGTTCACCATCCAGTTACTTGTACTAACTTGAATAATAATTTGTATATCCAATTTGTAGCTAAATGTTATACTTAGAATTATGGAATAAAGGATTTCCACTAGAGAAATCTTAAAGATGAAATATCTGAGTCCTCTGGCCAAATATAGCCTTATCTGACAGGGGTAAAACTCAGGTGCATTGACCCCACATGGCACTTTTGTGTCTTGAATACTCTGATGCACTTTAGTCAGGTCTGCAAGAAATAAGATTCACAAATGGATTTGCTAAGCAAGAAGTGAGAGCCAATGGACTAAGGCAGAGTTGACATGAGATGGAGTACTGTGGGGCACAAGGATTTCCACTTAATTTATTTTCAATAAGAAAACTATTTTTAAGTTAAACCTACTATGACAAAAAAAACATTGTTATAGTTAAGCAGATTGCGTTAATCAGGGTTCTCCAGAAAACCAGAGCAAATTGTGTGCATGTGTGTGTGGATTGATTGATTAGAACTGGTTCACGTGATTATGGAGGCTGGCAAGTCCAAAATCTGCAGGGTGGTTCAGCAGGATGGAGACCCAGGGAAGAGTTGATATTGCTGTTCAAGTCCAAAAGCTGTCTGCTGCAGAATTCCCTCTTGCTTGGGAGAGGTCAGTCTTTTCAGGTCTTCAGCTGATTGGATGAGGCCCACCCACATTATGGAAAGCAATCTGCATTACTCAAAGTCCACTGATTTAAATGTTTATCTCATCCAAAAACACCCTTGCGGAAACATCTAGAATAATATTTGACCATATGTCTGGGCACCATGACCCATCAAATGGACACATGAAATTAACTATCACAAGGATTATAAATTATCTTCAGAAGTATTTTCAAAAACAAATTTGTTCAAGCCACAATATTGTCATTGGACATTGTATGTGTATCATTTATGAAGTTTTGGGAAGGTTGACCAACATTTTAAAATGCTCAAGTGACAGTAAATTAATGAAGGACTGCTTAAGCCCAGTGTTAATGCATTCCTAGATTTTTAAAAGATACAATTTCCATTGTTAAAAATGTGACCTGTCAATACCTTTAAAAAAAAATTTGACCTTAAGCCATAAAGTTTGCTTACCACTGATTTAGTATACTCCCACCCTTTTTTTTAAAGATGAGAAAACCAAAGTCCTGAAAAGTCTTTGATATGGTGGGGATTTTAATGATAATCTTATTTCTCCTTGTGCATTTGCATGACGATTTTTTTTTAGATTGAATGTCTGTAACAGCCACAACTGAGTTAAAGGGTATAAAAATTTTACATTTCTATATTTATTACCAAATTTCTCTCTAAATAATCTGTTGTAATTAGCACTCCTATGTCAAAGTGCCCCTTTCCCTACCAACACTGGAAATTATCCATCTCTTAATATGGTAAGAATATATGAAAAATTGTTTCCAACTAAAAATTCTTTTAATGTTGTATGATTCCACAATGTAACAATAATTATTTTAAAAGCCTGAATTTATTCATTATAATCATTCTTTTATGGCCTTTTATCATCATGTCATTTTATTTCCATAAAGGATCAGTAGGTATTCATTCCATTTTATTAGTCAATGCCTATAGGAACTCATACCTCCTAGAAATCAGGATCTATATTTCCTGTCCTTACCATTGCCTTTCTGTAATTTGGCCCAAGCATTAAATTTGATCCTTGATTCCATACAATAATCAACTAGTGACTTCTGAAATCTCTTAATGCTAAAATAATAGTATCTTACCATTTTACAAATGGCTCCTGAAAGAAACTACTAGAAGTTATGATTCCAGTTTTATTATTAAGAGTCTCATTTTACAAAACAGAACAGTCTCATTTTATAGAACAACACTGTAAATATTTTCAAATATAGACAAAACAATATTGTTATCAAGCAACACAATAGTAGTAGTAGTAGTAGGTATGCAAAATGTATACCATAATCATTATGTAATCATAACAACTTATAATTGTATAATGATTGAATACAAATTCAGAATCTATCATTGCATTATCTCAGACTGCTAATGACTTTTAAAAATGGCATGGAAAGAATTTCTCTAACGTAAGATGGGAGAAGTAACTGATAGTAAGAAGTAATATGATTTTAGGTAGAAATTATCCTAATTCCAAACACCTCTTGGTAGCATGATTTTTACTCCAAAATTTGAAAGTAAATTTTTAACAGAAATTTGATGTTATAACCCTAATTTTGATAACTTTTACTAGATAATTTTTAAATTAAACTTTTTATTTGTGGTAAATATATTTGTGTATAGTTATAAAGAATAAAGTAGAGAGATCCCATGTCCACTTTATCCAGTTTCCCCTAATAGTAACAACTTGCAAAACTATAGTACAGTATCACATCTAGGATATTGGCATTGAAACATTGAAGACACAGCACGTTTCCATCGCAAGAATCTCTCTTGTTGCACTTTTAAAGTCATCCTGCTGTCCTCTCCTCCTTCCTTCACTCCTCACCCAGCGCTTAATTACTGCCAACCACTAATCTGCTCCTGATTTCTACAATTTTATCATTTCAAATATGTTATATAGATGGACCTATACAAAACGTATGTAAACTTTTATGATTGGGATTTTTTTAAATTCTTAATTCTTTGGAGATCATCCAAGTTGCTGTGTGTGTCAATAGCTCATTTATTTTACTGCTGAGTTGTATCCCATGGTATGGATATACCGCAATTTAACCTTTCACCCACTAAAGGACACGTGGTTTGTTTTTTCTCTTTCCAGTTTACATTACATATAAAGCTGCTATAAATATTTGCATTGAGGTTTTTGTGTGAAGGTAATTTTTCATTTCTCTGGGATAAATGCCTAGGAGAGCAATTGTTGATTTCTATCTTGTGGTAGTTACATTTTAGTGTTTTTTTCCCTTTAAAACTCTGTATGCTGCTGTAATAAAACACTTACAGAGTTAGAAAAGAATTTTTAACACAAAAATTTATGGAAATGGTCTAGCGTATCTAGTTTGTTTCTTGTGCTCAAGGTTGTTCTTTTTTTATTGCATAAAGACATACTCCTTGCTATAAAAATTGGTCCAAATATATAGAATGGCATTAAATATATGTATTTTAAGGTGGTTTCCACCCAAAAGACATTAGGACTTTTGTGTTTGCCAGGCGAACAAGCTAGAGAACCTTTCTGATGTGGCACAAAACCTTTCCCATAGGATATTGTTGTGGTTGGTGTTAGGCATTATGTTTCCCTTGCCCATTTAATCCTTTATAAATCTCATGAGGGAAATCTTTTCTGTTTTTATTTCCTTCTGAAAATCATTGGCTGAGAAGCCAGCTAGTAATGGACATTTCTTGTAGATTGTCTGAATTTGCCACATTATTATTAGGTCAGAAGATGCTATATGTACATGGAGGGGCGGGGTTGTCTGTGATTATACATCACTCATCCAGTAGAATTCTTCTGAAGAGAACAAGGTAAACTTAATTGCAATCAAGATTACTTCCTTTATTGACAATAACTCTCATTAACTATGCGGTCTTTCCTCATAACATCTTCCCACCAGAACATCCTCTCAGGGTAATATTGACTGTATAAGGAAAATGTAATTTGGACATTTTGAATAACTCAGTTGTTCTCCTCAAGATCATCAGAGAAGGAAGCTTTACGTTTTCAGGTTAAAAGCTTTGTTGTACCCCTTATGAAAGCATGTGAGCAAAGCAAGAAATACACTGCAAAAATGTATTCTAAAGTGATTTGCTTGTAGGGTTTATTGGTATTAATACAAGTTTTTTAGAAATTTCACATGAAGAGAGTTGAAAAATAAAGCAGAATCCACAATTCTAGATCTTTAATTATACAAATAATTTCCACTAGGCAACCAACACTCTATGTTCTATGGTATTACTTCCACATTCATGCATCTACCGTTAATTTACAAGAGTATGTATCTATGGTTTCTTTTATGAAGCCATCTGATCCAAAATTAAGTATATGTGTTTGTATTCATGTCTGGGCTTAAAACACATGCATATAGTACATCTTTACATACTCTTAATAAACAATATTGTTATAAAAAAGATTATATCCTTTATATCCAAGAATAAATATAAAGAGATAATTTCATACTCAAGTAATAAAGTCCATGGAGCTGATTTCAAATCATCTCTTTAAAATGAAAATTCTCATAGAAGGAGTTTGGAGTTGAATCAAAATTGTCAGTCAGAGGACACTTCCACTCCTGAGAGTATGGAGTAGGCATATATCCAGATAATCTGAAATCAGAAATAGACAAGTCTACAATCATAGTTAAAGATCTCAATATCCTTCTCTCAGTAATAGATTAGAAAAACTGGACAAAAAATCAGGAAGGTTATGGAAGAATTCAATAAGACCATCAACCCGCAGCCTCAAATGGACATTTGTGTAGGAAGAGACAAGCCTATTCTAAATTTTATGGAAAGTCAAAGAAACTAGAATAGCTAGAGCAATTTTCAAAAGGAATAAAGTGGGAGTAATAACTTACCTGATTTCAAGACACATATAGTGACAGTAACAGTAATTAAGACTGAGTGACACTGGTGGAGGGATATACATACAGATTGATGAAGTTGAATAAACAACCCAGAAATAGACCTGTACAATTATGCCCAACTAATCTTTTCGCAAAGGTGTAGAAGCAATGCAATGGAGGAAAGATATCTTTTGCAATAAATAGTCACAGAGTGATTATATATCCATGGGGGAAAAAAACCAACCTCAACCTAACCTTCACACCTCACATATTAATAAAATATAAGTCAAAATGAATCATGAACTTCATCATAAAATATGAAACTATAATTTTTTTTAGAAAAATAAACATAAAAGAGAAAATCTTAGGGATCTAGAACTGGGCAAAGGTTTATGAGACTTAATACCACAAGCATGATTCAAAAAGAAAAAGAAATAAATTGGATTCCATCAAAACTTTTAAAACTTTTGCCCTGCAAAAGACCCTATTAAGATGCTTAAAAGTTAGGTTACTTACTGGGAAAAAAATTTTTCAAACCGCATATTCAAAATAGGATGAGTGTTTAAATTATATAAGAAATCAAAAACTTTAAAAAAGCAAATTCAGTTAGAAAATAGGCAAAAGACATAAAAGGATATCTCACTGAAGAGGATATACAGATATTAATAACAAACTAGCACATGAAAAGATGGTCAACATCATTAGCTATTCGGGAAATGCAAGTTAAAAACACTATGAAGTAGCCCTCCACACCCATAAAAATGGATAAAATAAAAAAGTGTGACAACCCAAATGCTAGCAAAGATGTGGAGAAACTGCTGGTGGGAGGAAAATGATGCAGATATTCTGGAAAAAAGGTTGGAGTTTAAGAAAAAGAAAACTAAACATGTAACTACTACATGATACAAAGCAACAATTGCTCTCCTAGACATTTATCCCAGAGAAATGAAAAATTACCTTCACACAAAGACCTCAATGCAAATATTTATAGCAGCTTTATATGTAATGTAAACTGGAAAGAGAAAAAACAAACCACATGTCCTTTGGTTGGTGAAAGGTTGAATTGTGGTATATCCATACCATGGAATATAACTCAGCAGTAAAATAAATGAGCTATTGACACACACAGCAACTTGGATGATCTCCAAAGAATTATGAATTTAAAAAATTCTCAATCACAAAAGTTTACATACATTTTGTATAGGTCCATCTATATAACATATTTGAAATGTGACCCTGTTGTAAGGCAGCAAGGGAAAGAAAGAGGAGGGAGTAAGGGAGGAGAGAAGAAGGGAAGGAAAAGAAGGAAGGAAGGAAGGAAGAGCTCAAATATTTCAAATAACCAGCACTTCTGGGGAAAGGCCATTGTTTTCCATAAATGTACCTCATTGGCTCTGTCTTAAAAAATAAGCAAAGTAAATAAAAAGGACTGGACAATTTTAATTTTTTGCTTTCCTAAACTTCATTCTATTCATCTGGTAATAGCACCTAATTTTTGCTTTGGAGATCTGTTTCCTAGTGGATCAAATGGGGTACCAATTACCCAAGCTGGGTCAATCAGTTATTTATAATACAGAATGTTAAAAACTTTAATAATATACAATAATGCAACAATATTTGTTTCCATCTAAAATATTGTTCATCGGCCTCATTTAACTAAAATATAAGGTCCATAATCATTTTGAATAGCCACTCTGAACCTCCAGTTGTGTGACGCTCCATGGCCTTTCAGAGTATCCAGGGTCCCACGTGGTAGCAACAACTATAATTCCATATGAATTTCAATACCCATAAGGATGTTTACTGCTTGAAAAATGACTTTCTTCTTAAAAAATTCAACCAGAGTGGTCAAGACAAATGTCCTTTCAAAACAGTTAATACAACTGATCTGCCTTACATGGCACAGGCTGGAATTCCACAGACAAACCACTGTCAAAACTCTTCACTGAATGATTTAAATAGGTAGGTTGGTTATGAGACTTGAGTATAATTTGCACCATGTTGGAGGCGAATGTTTGTGGTCTCCAGTAGACTGCTTATGTAACATTTTTCAAAAAAAAAAAACTTCTAAGAAATCATATTCACAGAAGGTGTTACTTTAAGGTACCAGAAGTCACTAGCCTTTGATTAGAGTAAAACTATTTCTTTTGAATAAGAATAAGGACTAGAAAAATATGCAAGTTCTAATAGATTAAAGGTGCTTTCTACAGTTTGTATTGAAAATTAGATTATGGCAATTGAAAAATCAGGTAGGTGTACACTTAAGATGAAAATTCTGGAAATTTTCAAATTTTTTTTTAAAAAAATTAGAACTAAGTTGCATGAAATGATGTAAAATGTTGAGTTGAGAGAAAATACTCTCAGTTAGTTGGTGAATAATTTCACAAGTCATTTGCCATGATGTATCAATGCCTACCATAAGCTTGGGCTTTAAAGCAACATTCAACAGTTAGAGAAACATGCATTTGTGTATCTGTGTGAGAGAACCTAACACAGAGAAAGTTGTACAAGACATGATTCCTCACCCACCTTTGCTTCCATTGTTTTCTCAGTACCACATAGCGGCATTTATTCTCCATGTCAAGCAGAATCATCACTTCACTGCCTGCCAGATCTTACTATTTTGGGGCCACCAAGGTAAACATTTCCATCTGAAATGTCACTCCAAAGTAAAATATGTGACTCACGACATTTACTAATACAAATACTTTTTTTAGTTCAATAGATTTAGGGGGTACAAGTACAGTTTTGTTATGTGGGTATACAAGGTGTCCCAAAGTCTCCATATGAAGGAATAATTTTGTAAAATTTTGTAATTTATATTTTGCAAATAAATGTACATTTAGCATAATTTCCCAGTTTTCCTATGTGTGGCAACTTTTGGGCCACCCAGTATTATTAATATGTAGTGGTGAAGTTTGAACTTTTAGGGTACCCATCTCTTGAATAGTGTACATTGTACCCATCAGATAATTTTTCATCCCTAACTCCCACACCCTCCCACATTTGGAGTCTCCAATGTCTATTATTCCACTCTGTGTGATCATGTGAACCCATAGCTTAGTTTCCACTTATAAGTGAGAACATATAGTACTTGATTTTCCATTCCTGAGTTATTTCACTTAACATAATGGCCTCCAGTTCCACCCAAGTTGCTGCAAAAGACATTATTTCATTGTTTTTGTGGCTGAGTAGTATTCCATGGTATTATACACCACAGTTTCTTTATCTCCTCATTGGTTCATGGACATTTAAGTTGACTCCATATCTTTGCTACTATGAATTGTGCTGTGATAAACAAATGGGCACAGGTATCTTTTTGATATAATGACTTCTCTTCCTTTGAGCAGACATCCAGTAGTGGGCTTACTGGATCAAATGGTAGGTCTATTTTTAGCTCTTTGAAAAATCTTCAGACTATTTTCCATAGAGGTTGTACTAAGTTACATTCCTACCAGTGGTGTATAAGCGTTTACTTTTTACCACATCTGCATCAACATCTATTGGTTTTTGACAGAATAATGGCCATTCTGACTGAAATAAGTTATTTTATTAAGTTTTTCTTTCATTTTTTAAAATATTTTTATAATAGAACTCCAGTTCTTAGATATTTTATTAACTTTTGATTTACATTTCTCTGATGATGAGTGATGTTGAAAATTTCTTCATGTTTCTTGGCCATTTGCATATCTTGTTTTGAAAAATGTCTGTTCATGTCATTTGTCCACTTTTTAATGGGGTTGTTTGTTTTTTTCTTGATAAGTTGTTTGAGTTTCTTGTAGATTCTGGACATTAGTCCTCTATTGGATGCATAGTTTGAGAATATTTTCTCCCATTCAGTAAGTTGTTTATTTACTCTGTGAATTGTTTCTTTTGCTGTGCAGAAGGTTTTAAGTTTAATTAAGTCCCATTTATTTATTTTTCTTGTTGCTCTATTTGCTTTTCAGGTCTTACTTATAAATTCTTTGCTTAGGCCAATATCCAGAGAATTTTTCCTAGATTTTCTTCTAGAATCTTTATGGTTTCAGGTCTTACACTTAAATCTTTAATTCATCTTCAATTATTTTTTGTATATGGTGACAGGGGTCCAGTTTCATTCTTCTGCTTATGGCTATCCAATTTTCTTGGCACCATTTATTGAATAGGGTGTCCTTTCCCCAGTGAATATTTTTGTCTACTTTGTCACAGATCAGTTGGTTGTAGGCATATGGTTTTATTTCTGGGTTCTTTATTCTGTTTCATTGATCTATGTGTCTGTTTTTGTACCACTACCACACCATGTTGGGTACTATAGCCTTGCAGTATAATTTGAAGTCAGGTAATGTGATGCCTCTAGTTTTGGTCTTTCTTAGGATTGCTTTGGTTATTTGGTCTATATTTTTGTTTCATATGAATTTTAGAGTCATTTTTTCTAATTCAATGAAAACTGATATTGGTGTTCTGATAGGAATTGCATTGAATCTGTAGATTGCTTTGAGTAGTACGGTAATTTTAGCAATGTTGATTCTTCTAATCCATGAACATGGGATGTTTTTCATTTGTTTGTGTCATCTATGATTTCTTTCATCAATGTTTTATAGATCGTCTTGTACAAATATTTCACATTTTTGGTTAAATATATTCCTGAGTAATTTTTTTCACAACTATTGTAAATGGGATTGAGTTCTTGATTTGGTTTTCAGCTTGGCTGTTATTGGTGTATAGAAATGCTACTGATTTGTATACCTTGATTTTGTAACATGGGACTCTACTGAATTCATTTATCAAATCTAGGAGTCTTTTGAAGAAGTCTTTAAGGTTTTCTAGGCATAAGATCACACCATCAGCAAACAAAGATAATTTGACTTCCTCATTTCCAATTTGGATGCTCTTTATTCTCTTGCCTGTTTGCTCTGGCTAGAACTTCTTGTAGTATGTTGAATAGAAGTAGTGAGTGTGAGCATCCTTGTCGTGTTCCAGATCTTAGGGGGAATGTTCTCAATTTTCCCCATGCGGTATATTGTTGGTTGTGAATTTGTCACATATGGTTTTTATTATTTTTAGGTATGTTCCTCTTATGCCTTGTTTGTCGAGAGTTTTTTTTTTTTTTTTTTATCATGAAGGGATGCTGGATTTTATTGAATGCATTTTCTGTATCTATTGAAATTATCATATGGTTTTTGTTTTTAACTCTGCTTATGTGGTAAATCATATTTATTGACTTGCATAAGTTGAACCATCTTTACATCCCTGGAATAAAACCCACTTGATTGTGGTATGTTATAATTTTGATGTGCTGTTGGATTCAGTTTGCTGATGTTTTGTTCAGTATTTTTGCATCTATATTCATCAGGGGTATTGGTTTCTAGTTTTCTGTTTTTGTTGTACCCTTTCCTAGCTTTGGTATCAGTGTAATACTGGCTTTGTAAAATGAATTAGGGAAGAATCCCTCCTTCTCAATCTTTTGTAAAAATTTAAGTAGTATTGGAACCAGTTCTTCTTTGTACATCTGATAGAGAATCTGGCTATGGATCAATCTGGTTCTGGGCTTTTGTTGTTGTTTTTTGGGGGAGGAGTTTTTTTGTTGTTGTTTTTTCTGAATCAATATCATCACTTGTTATTGGTTGGCTCAGGATTTTTATTTCTTCCTGATTCAAGCTTGGGAGTTTGTATGTTTCCTGAAATTTATCTGTTTCCCATAGTTTTCTAGTTTGTGGGCACAGAAAGGTTCCTAGTAGTCTCAGATGATCTTTTGTATTTCTGTGTTATCAATTGTAATGAATGTCTTCTTTTTTATTTTTGATTGAGCTTATTTGACTCTTACTCCTCCTTTTTTTGGTTAATCTAGCTACAGATCTATCAATTTTGTTCATATTCAAAATCAACTTTTTGTTTTGTTGATCCTTTGTATTTTTTGGTCTCAATTTCATTTAGTTCTGCTCTGCTCTTTGTTATTTCTAAATAGCTATCTAGTTCCCTATGTAATGTAGAGGGAATAGAAAATATATATTTTTCTATGAATCACCAGAATAAAGCATGAAATGAGATACAGTGTTAGGATAACAGTGTTTTTATACTATACAGATACAAGGATGAAGCTCTCATTAGTAAATGGTAAAAAGTAGAATTAAAACCCAGGTCCCTGGGTTGTTCTGCCTTAACACACTACTCCCTCAAAACAAATATATAAATCAATAATACATAAACAAAATAATAAAATATGCATACTCATTACATTTCAAAAACTAATGAAGATTTTTTAAAATTTCATACTCTCCAAACAAAAAGATAATTACTAACTGCTTGGTGATGTGTTTTTACCCAGTTTATTTTCATATTCCAGTTTAAAAGCAATCATAGTTGTACTAATGTAGCATAATATAATTTAAGATCCTACTTTTCCATTTAACTTTATAATAAACACATACCATAGTTTCAAAACATTTGTAAATATGCATGGGTGGTATTTCATTGAATTGGATGTTCCATAATTTTGAAAATGCTTTCTATTTTTGGTCTAATTTTGGAATGGAATCCTCTAGGTTTAAATATTTTGTACAGACGCCTGAAAATAAAATAATTTTGACTTGCACCTCTTGTGACTTTAGAAGTACAGTGCTCATTCTAGTTAAACTCAATCCTTCTCAAAAAGAATCTTGAGAAAAAAAACGTCAATGGCAAAGTGTGAACAAGCAAAAGAACTGCCAATAGCAGGAAAGAGCTGTTCCTATGATGTTGCAATTCTCAGAGCCAAGGAATAAGTCTTGGATATTTTGGGATTAGTTTGCTCAAATATCAGATTTAAAAAAGTTTTCAGGTTCACATTTTTTCATAGATTACTCTGTCTTTGACTCTTTATCCTTATATAGTAATGACTGAACTGGTCACATTTTAAAAAGAAATGAAGAAAAGGTTTTTCAGAATAAATCAAATTTTATGTTTCTGTTTCTCCCAAATTATTTTCAGATGCAAGAAAAAGCAAACCACACAGAAGAACTGCACACTGCAGTGAAACTGGAATGCAAGACTTCATCAGAAGGAACAAACTTTGGATAATTCAACCACAAAATATGTGAACCACAAACAAGTGTAAATACACAAGCAGACACAACACACACACACACACACGCACACACACAGAGGTCTGCTCTTTTCCCAGGAATTTTCATCAATGTAGTTAAAAAAAAAAAAAGAGCCTATTCGTGTCCCAGCAAAAGTATATGAAAACTCCATGTTTCTTTCCATGTTTAAATGTTGGCTTTGCAAATAACTATGAATATTCTTTAAAAAAAAATACAAAAGACACGGAAGAAAGTTTCTTAGGATCAGGCCATAAATAGCAGATTAAAGTTGAAAATAAATTACCATGCCTCAAATCTTCTTCTAAGACCTACCTCCAAAATGTTTCCCTAAAATATAGGAGTTTCTAGTGTGAATTTTTGTTTCTCTCTATCGTGTATGTTCATTTGTGTCAAGAGCAGAAAATTTTTACCAAGCAAAGCAAAATTAGGGATAAAGACATCCATCATATTGTCTGTTTCTTGGGTGCAACAATTAAGTCAAAAAGCAAGGCAACTTGAGCATAGTGGTCTAAGTTCAAATTGTACTGTCTCTGCCAGTTGCCATAAATATTTTAAAAATCTTAGTTATGCATAAATTATAGACTTTCAGTAAAATTTTGACTTTTTCATTTTCTCAGATAATTAAAATTTTCACTGGGCCATGCAAGTTCTTTTAGGAACTTTTATAGTAAAATGAAAGCTTAATATGACTTCTAAATTCTCTGGGGAAATAATAATGTCCTATATTTCTAGGGTGGCTTATGGTTTTCAAAGACCATTCATTTCTTCATTATGCCTTATATGTATCAGGTACTGTGTTAGGTGTCAGGAATTTCTGCATGAATAACACAGCACACATCCAGGAAAGGTGTTGATGTGTAGAGACATAAGCAGATAATTTAAAAGATGATTCAGCACTTTTATTTCTGAAAATATGATAGGATAGTTGTCCAGGAAAAAACCCTTCCAGAAAAGAATACCTAAAATTGCTGAATATATTTTTGTAAGATAATATATTTTTGTGTTATCTTTCTGATGAGAAAGTGAAGAAAAACTTGATGGGCAGAAATGACAAGAAGGTGTTAATCCAAAAAACAAGCTCCAAAACCACTGTTTTCCCTGAGGGCATCTGCCATACCTGGTGGCCCAGAACTACATGGACAGAGCAGAGTCTGTGCAAGGGAAGATGTAAGAGAAAAGAAAGAGTCTGAAACCAAAAGCCTCCAAAAGGTGACATCCCTAGTCGATGAACTAGGAAGGAATATTCTAAGGAGATTGAAACTATGCAAGGAAGTTATTAGTGAAAGTTACCAGAAAAGCCAAACTGATGATTCCAACTCAAAATACTGTAGATTTTGGAAAGATACATCCACACTATGAAGTAAATACCAACCATGCATTTTAAGAAAATGGGGATATTAAGATGTTGAAGAAGGACATTTTTTAGAAATCATTAGATATTTTTGAAAAATGAACCAAATTATGAGTCTAGAAATTAAGGAATTACCCAAAACATAGGGAGAAAGAGATTGAAAATATAAAAGATAGCTAAGCAAAACAGAAGATAATGAAGGTCATTATACTTCTGAAGTATTAGAAGCACAATGAGAGAGAGAATAGGAACAAGGAAATATTGAAAGTTAATTATTTAGGATTTTCTACTATTGTCGATAGAGTCTTATCTTTAGCTTCCAAAAGTCCAACAAATATAAGGCAGAGTTAAACACACAAACACATACACACTTATACACACGCACATACAGACATGCTTCTAGGCACATGGCAGTGAAACAGCGAAACACCAAAGGCAAAGAGAAGATTTGAGAGACAAGATGAAATAACTTCAAAAAAATGAAATTTAAACTGAAGCAGACTTCTCAATAACAACAACAGATGTCATAATAATATCTCCAAAGCTCTGAAAGAAAATAAGTGTCAAGATAGAATTTTAAACTCAGTAAAATTATATTTTGAGAATAAGGATGAGATGAAGACATTTTTCATGTTCCCAGAAAAACACACTTACCATATAGAATATTGCAATTTGAGATATAAGCCAAATTATTAAAATAATCCCATATATTTCTTTTCTGCTTTAGAATTTACAACATACTTTCAAATTATTTTTCGTTAGAGTCTTATTAATGTGGTGATGTCATTGCCTCAAGTAAGAGTTAATGCTTTTTCAAAGTTGGAAAAACAAGTTTTATTACTGAATCATTTAAAATGATGAAAATAATATGTAATTAATTCAGCTAACTCAGAAAACTTTGAAAAACATTTAGAGGGGAAATGATAAAAATCATTCAATATCTCATTCCCCAAAGGTAAACACTGGTAATATTTTGTTCTAAAAATTTCCTATAATTTTTCATGCATATGTCTTTTTATGGTATATTTTTTTCTTTGAAAATAGATCATAAGCCTACTACTGTGCTAATCCTTTTTTAGAATCATATGTTTAATTGATAAGTAGTCTTTTGTAATATGAATACTACCTAATCATTAAGTTACTTGCTACTTAGTTGCTGTGGTGATTTGAATTATTGTACAGCAAATATTTACTTCCCTCCCCTCCTACTGTGGAAGACTTTCTAACCATTGATAGTGAGCTTGATCATGTAACTTATTTTGGTCAATGGAAGTTAATGGATTTTATGAAGACAAAGATTTTAATTGTGTTTGCCCTAATTAGTTTAGCTCTGGTGCTTTGATGCAAAGGTAGTTATTGTCCTTTTAGCTTGAGTCCCCAAATAAGCACACATGGAACAAACCTGAACACAAATGGGACTTTGGAGCCAAGCCTCACAGGTGTAGAGCTGCCCAGTTACACCTAGTCTAGATCAGCCAATCCCAGGAACATCAGAATAAATGCTTGCTGTTGTAAATCACTTTCGGACTTTAGGGTCTAGGGACGTTATTACCAAGGGGAACAATTATGGTACTGGGGATCAATTTGCAAATACAACAGTTTCTGTATATGGCCCATACATTACCTGACTCTACATTGATGCATATAACATTTTGATTAGTTGTGTGCAGTCACACAAAGAGAAGTCAAGTTAACTTAATGAAAAAATACAGATCAGGTTTGTCTTTCACAAGAAAAGCTGTCTGCAAGATGAGCTAACAAATCACTTCCAAATTTTAACATACATCTAAATGTGTACCCCATATCTTTGAGCATGTATTCAAATGATGATAATACAAGATGAAATGGAATATAAAGCAAAAAAGTGAAAACAAAGTTCTAGAAGCTAGAGGATAGAGTCATTGTCTAGTTGGATATTTTAACTTTTCAGTCGTCTTGAAGACTTTTCGTATCTTTTTAGTTGTCTAAAAGGAGAAGTATAGATGGAGAGGTAGTAACACTGGCCTGAGACAGTGGGGGAAATGTAGAATAAAGGTATGATGGATGGAAATAAGCCTAGTTTAGATATCCAAAAATCTAAAAGTTATCAGAATTAATGCAAGCAATTCGGTTGGGTGTCCATAATGAGTGATTTTAGAAAGTATATATATATATATATATATGCTTCTCTGAAAGTATATCTTTCCATATAATGCTGAAAATAGTATAGTCATGAAGACAAGCATAAACATTTCCCGAATTTATTTCTCTGTCCAGAATGAGGTTGTGCTCATGCCTCATGCATGTCAACACTATAACATGGTGTTAATTGGTACCAGTGAAACTGGGCAACAAGATCTTAGCTTTCAGGCTCCTCACAACAACATTCTCCACTGAAAGGTTCAGTTCAGGAGCATCTCCTGCCATATTAATCTTATTTGCTGTAATGTATTAGGGACATGTGGGGCCAGTATGGGATTTATAGATGTATCCAACTCCTCCCTGAAACAGCTCAGGCTGAAGGGAGTAGGCCTGGGTCATGGCCAACTATTTCTCAGGCCCTAGGAACTGCTTAAAAATCACAGTTTACTCACTGGGCATTCAAGACCACGGATGTCTGTGGCATTTCCCTTCTCCCCAGGGAGTCTCAGATCTTTTGGGCCCACAAATTATTGGTCTATAAAATGATGTCATAATGAATGCACCAAAAAAGCACTGCCAGATGATACTCACAAGGACAGAATGAAATGACAGCACTGTCAAAGGCTTCCACGCATTCCCAGAATCATTTTTGGATGGTCTCTATTCACCAGATGTGAACTTAATCCACTATAGTCAGCTAACTTTGGGATGACTCTACTCCCACATTGCTGACCATAATTATTTCCTGATGTAAGAATACTACTCTCACTGAATGTGAATCTTACTTTGGTTTTCCCATATTGGCTTCCATGTCAAGTTATGTGAAATAGGATTTTTCAAAGTACTGATAAGATTTATATAAATTTAAGGGATTAGTTAGTATACCAAAAGCCTTGCTCTATTGTTTTTCTAAAGAGAAAATTCCTTTTTGGTATTTGTGAAGTGATATTTAGTCTCTCACTTAGTCCAAAGAAGCTGATTCACTTCATTTAATACATAAAGGGAAGATGAGAAAGAGTTCATGCAAAGCAAGATTAACCACATGGTGCTTACCCCAATAATCTTCCCATGGTGCCTGAAGACCTTCCCACCTTTCTCCTTACTCAACAATCAAATGGCAAGTGGGTGTTATGTCTTAATACATTCAGGCTGCTATAACAAAATACCTTAGACTGAATGGATTATAACAAAAGAAATTTATTTCTCACAATTCTGGAGGCTGGAAAGTCCAGGATCAAAACACCAGCAGATTCAGTGTCTGGTGAGGGCTCCCTCTCTGCTTCAAAGATGGCGCCTTCTTCTAGCTGCATAGTCACATGGCAGTTGGGGAGAACAAGCTCTCCCAGGCCTTTTTTTTATAAGAGCACTAATCCCATTCCCGAAGGCTTCACCCTCATCACTTAATTACCTTCCAAAGGCCCCACCTCTTAATTGCATCACTTTGGAGGTTAGGTTTCAACATATGAATTTTGAAAGGACACATTTAGACCATAGCACTGAGGGAGCTATACTACCACAAGAATATATTTTAAAGCATTCTAATTTTTTCCCAATAGGAACATACTTTTTAAAAAAATTTCAGGATATTAGGGGAGTACAAACACTTTGGTTCCATAAATTGCCTTTGCACTGCCAGAGTCACAGCTACAAGAGTGCCCCTCCCCAAGACAGTGCACACCACACCCCTTAGGTGTGAATTTACCCATCCCCTCCTCCCCTCTCCCACCTGCCTGACACCTGATGAATGTTACTTCCATATGTACATATGTGTTGATTGATTAATACCAACTAAATGGTGAGTGTTTGTGGTGTTTGTTTTTCTATTCTTGTGATACATTGCTTAGAAGAATGGGCTCCAGTTCCATCCAGAATAATATAAGAGGTAGTTGATTTTTTTATGGCTGAGTAGTACCCCACGGTATACATATACCACATTTTATTAATCCACTCATGTATCGATGGGCACTTGGGTAGTTTCCACATCTTTGCAATTGTGAATTGTGCTGCCATAAACATTTGAGGGCAAGTGTCTATTTTATAAAATGACTTTTTTTCCTTTGAGTAAATACCTAGTAGTGAAATTTCGGGATCAAATGATAGGTCGACTTTTATTTCTTTGAGATATCTCCATACTACTTTTCTTAGAGGTTGAACTAGTTTGCAGTCCTATTGCATGTAAGTGTTCCTTTCTCTCTGCATCCACACTTGCATCTGTTGTTTTGGGACTTTTTGATAAGAGCTCTTCTCACTGGAGTTAAGTGATATATCATTGTGGTTTTGATCTGAATTTCCCTGATGATTAGAGGTGTTGAGCATTTTTTCATGTTTGTTGATTTGCTTGAGTTCTTTGTAGATTCTAGTTATAAGCCCTTTGTCGGATGGATAGCACGCAAATATTTTCTCCTATTCTATAGGTTGTCTATTTGCTATATTTATTGTTTCCTTGGCTGTGTAGAAGCTTTTTAATTTGATCAGATCCCATTTATTTATTTTTGTTGTTGCCATGCTTGCTTTTGGGGTCTTCTTCATAAATTCTTTGCTTAGGCTGATGTTTGTAAGAGTTTTTCCAACATTTTCTTCTAGAATTCTTACAGTTTCATGCCTTAGGTTTAAGTCTTTTATCCTTTGTGAGTTGATTTTTGTGGGTGGTGAGAGGTGTGGGTCCTGTTGCTGTCTTCTACATGTGGCTATCCACTTTTCCCAGCACCGTTTATTGAATAGGGACTCTTTTCCCCAGTGTATGTTTTTGTCTGCTTTATCAAAAATCAGATGGCTATATGAGGATGGTTTTATATCTGGTTCTCTGTTCTGTTCCATTGGTCTATGTCTCTGTTCTTGTGCCAGTGCATGTTGTTTTGATTACTATAGTGTTGTAGTTTAGCTTGAAGTCTGGTAAATTGATGCTTCTCAATTTGTTCTTTCTGCTTAAGGTTGCTTTGGCTATCCTCCATAAAATTTTTGATATAGACAGTGAATAGACACATCCACTTGTTTTTACTTCTAAACAAATATTTAAGATAATTTAGGCTTGTGCTTCTTAAATATTAATGTTCATGTTATCATACCAGGAGATCTTGGTAAAATGCAGATTTTGATCCAGGCGGTCTGAGAATCTGTATTCTAACAAGCACTTAGAAGGTGCTGCTGCTGCTGTTGCTGCTCTTCCAGAGACCCTCCTTTGAGAAGCAAGGTTTTAGAGGACAGATGGTGTCTGATGTACAGGTCATCCCTGAGACACATTCTCATGGATCTTTAGTGGCATGCTCCTTCATGGTGGCTTTGTCCCAACATATGCAAAAGATGCTAGAAGCTTTTGACGTCAGTTTAAATTTTACAATTTCAATATTGTGTCAAACAATCCAAATTCTAAAAAGAGACCAGTCTAGAGTAAAACACCGAGTGGTTACCATAGCCACATATTTTTAATGCATTTTTTTCTGGAGTCCTTTTGTAGAATCTAACTACAAATAATTTTTTAAATAATATGCACAGTAGCTCTTCCTCCCACTCAAATGAGAACACATCAAAAATGGCAATCTGAAGATGCAATAATCTATTCTTAATATCAATGTTTTAAAGACTCATTTAATTAAAACAGACAAAAAAGAAAAGCCTTTTCCTTTCTCCGAATCCACAAGTCTGATAAGTAGCTGGCGTCATTTCTCAGTGTAATCTTAATATAACACGTCCCACATCCCAAAAAACCTTTATAAAACCATCCAAATAATTTCAACCATTCTCCTTGTTCTATTGTCGTTACTTAACACACACCAACACACATGCTTATGCACATATACAGTCATGCATACACAAATGAGTACACAAAAGCCTACACATTGTCTAAAGGCATTTGTTATACAAATATCACACCATCATTACTTTTCTTTATCTTGGATTCAAGTATATTACATTTTCAGACTTTTCAATAATATGCTGATAGCGAATTAGGATTTTATATAATCTATGGATTAAGTTTTTCCAGGAACTACCAATTTTACCCTAAGATGACTCCAATATGCTGAAAGAAAGTTATTCCAACTAGAATGTGCTGAAGGCATGGACGTGGCTTCCATGCAATGATATTTCAGTTTTTCCCAAATAACATTCTTGTAGAGATTAGAGGATAATCTGGCAGCCAGACCCAGCCAATTAAAACAGTAATTGAAATGGTTCAAAATGTTTTCCTTGGCAAATTTTTGTTATTTTGCTTCATTTTGGGTTTTCTTGAATAACAAAAAAATAGGGTCAATCATAAGACTCCTAATTTATTTTCTTGGTTATCTTTTCTCATCAAACAGAACAGGGCTGCTGTGGAGCCTAAATTAAAAACTGAAAACTGTGGTATGGGGTGGTGTGAAGGCAGGCGTGGGAAAACACACAATGATTCTTAAGCTAACACAGGTAAAGCTCCTCTGAGCATAGAATATGTGGGAGTTTCTGTTTTAGGTGGTAAAGGCAAAATGAGGAGGGGGATTCAAACGGAAACAAAATATAAATACCGATGAGGCATTCTTGGAAAATGTTCTGAAAAACTGCACTATACATTTATCTATATTTTCATTGAAAGTGCTCTGAAGCATGGTTATGTTCCATCCTATTAAAGTATGAGCCCTGTGGCTGGACTATATATATATATATATATATATATATATATATGTAATTTCTTTTTTCCTTCCTTTATTTCTTTTCTCACCCCCACAGCCCTGGCAAATGTGGTCAATAAATAAACATTTTTGATTAAGTTTTAAATGGACTAGAAATATAACACTACTTCTATGAGCTATAGATTGGTCTCTTGTTTATTCTTGTTTTCTTATTTTTAGGTTACAAACCAACCTCAGAAATTTTTGAGATGGATCAGATGCTCCAGTAGCATGTGCTAATCAATGATTTTTTTAATTACATGTGCAGAACAAATTCCCCTTTTACTTAGAAATGGAAACGAATTATAAATTTAATTTTATGAGTGATTAACTCATGGATTTATCTACATTATGCAAATCAAAGAAAGAAAGTAAATATTCACTCCTTTAAGTAATGTAAAATATTTTTAATAACAAAGGTGAGGTTTTAACTTTTTCCTGGAAGAACAAACTATGTGATGTTGTATCATTCTATTTTATATGATTAATTTATTTACACACTTCTTACTGTAAGAAAATCTCAAGCTATTCAAAAATGATCCTGGTCTATTTTCCAAATACACAGTCATGTCATTAGGAGCTGCATTGATCAAACTTCTATCCATGAATCTTGGAAAGCCATGCCTGGTGTGTAGAAATCTTTGCCACCCCCAGGCAATGCAACAGAGCCAAGAACAGCAAGAAGCACAACAAATAGCAGCTGTGGCTCTTTGCATGTGTGGTACCGTTTAGGCTAATGCCCAGGGTATCATATCATTCGTCCAAAGGGTGCAGCTGCACCAGTTGGCAGACAGTTGAAGGCGGCAAAAACACAGAAGGCTGAAACTGGTACCAATCCTCACCTCTCCCCACACCCACTCAAGTTTTTACAGCACCACTCTGGGCAATGTTCACAGACAGTCATGGCCAGTGTTTGGGCAAAACATGTAATATGACTCAGCCACAAAGCAGGTGTCATCATTTGACTCTGTTACTGGTAGATCTTCTATGTAGGTGCATCTGAAATAAAGTGTATTAGTTCACTACAGCTGCATAACAAAGTACCCCAAACCCAGGGGCCTTAAACAGCAATCACTTATTGCTTACACCTATGTGGGTGAGATGGGGTTCAGATGATCTAGGTAGGACTTGGCTGGGGGCTTTTTTTCTCACCATGATCTTGGGGATTGACCAAGGCAGCTCTAGCCTATGTGTATTCATTCTGGTGCCCAGGCAAAAGAGGCTGAAGCAACCTGGAAGAACTCTCATGGCAATGGCAGAAATACAAAGACGTAAGTGGAAATGCACAGAGGTTTTAAGGCCTAGGCTTAGAACTGGCAAATTGTCACTTCTGCTCATATGCTATGACCAAAACAAGTCACATAGCCAAGTCCCAAATTCAAGCAGGGAAGAACTACACTCTTTCCATGAAGAGACCATAGCAAACACACAGATTTGGGGAGAAATAAAGAGAATTAAATCCAACATATCTATCTGCCACATAAACCTATTCATTTTTTCAGAAAAGAGTAATGATGATGATGATAATAGTAATAATAGCAGCTATCCTTTATTATGTATTTACAATGGCCCAGGGACTGTTCCAAACTCTAGATAGACAGATAAAATGTTATTTACTCCCAACCACAATCTTGTGAAATGAATACTATTATATCCTCCTTTTATATACAAGCTAACTGAGGTAGGGAGGAGACTTAAAAACAAATAATGGACAATTATTAAATTAAAAAAATAATTGTTGCTAATTTTCTTAAATAATTTACAGGCATATTATATAGATTATGTTCTGTACCTTTAGGATTGCCTGCCATGGTATTTACCAGGTTGGGAGTAAATATAGACTATCTGGACCATCATGTCATGGTCACCAAGGAACAGGTATATGAACATGTCATGCTTATCACTGGGGTTTACCTACAGAATGTGCACATGAATAGAATTTAGTAGCAGTGACAAACTAGCAATACCCTTGGCCCAAAAGCCAAAACAATTAGAATGGACTTAAGGAATATAACAATAAAATTTCGAGGAGGAATTTAATAGGATTCCTCTTTGCTTTCTATTTCATTTAGGTTTGAAGCTTATAGAAATTTACACTAACTGAGGGACTGACTTCTGGGGGTTGATAAGAGAAATCCTTTGCTCACTGATATTTCAGAGCACATTGGTAAAGACAAACACTGCTGAAAGGGGAGGAGTAGAAGCCATTATTGTCTCTGCAGCAGGGGTGGGTGACATGGGAGCTGGACCAAAAACAGACATGGGGCTTCACTGCAGCTTCTAGGAAACCTGCTGCACATGGCTTGCCCAGTGCTGCCAGCCACTGCTGAGATCAGGAGCAAGGAGGTAGTTTCCTGTGATTCTGGCAACTTCCTGAGTTACTGAAAGGTCACAGTGGCTCTCTCTGGCCCTTACTCCTCCAATGGACAATTTTGATGCCTAATTTCCTATGTTTAAATCTTCTCCTGGTTGAAGAAACTAGTTAACTAGCTGATTTAACCTGATTGTTTCAGGTGTTGAATGTTGAAAGCTTGTAAACACAAACAAATCTAAGTGATTACGGTAAACTTGTTCAAAAGAGAATGATTATGACAAAAATATCTTTAGAAGTTAAAAATCTATAAACAGAAAATGGTATCTTAATAACAATAATCTAGATTTTTAAGGTATTCTTAACAAAGACTAGGATATTAGATGGGCAGAAGAATTGCCAAGTAGGAAAAAAATGTATACTTTAGTTTGCAATAATGAGAAAATGCTACTCTTAAACAAACACTTTATTAAGGTATCATTTGATTGACACATAAAAAGTAGCACATACTTAATGTGCACAACTTGAATTTGGAAATAAGTATACATCTGTGAAGCCATCACCACAATCTATGCAATAAACCTATCACCTCCAAAAGTTTCCTCCTGACCTCTTTCATTATTATTTTTTTGTGTGTATGTGTTAAGAACACTTAACACAAGATTTATACTCCTAGCAAATTTTTAAGTGTATAATACAGTACTCAACTATAGGCACTCTGCTGTATAGTAGACCTCCGGGACTTATTAATCTTGCATAACTGAAACTTTGTGCACTTGGGCCAGTACCTCCTCATTTCCCCCACACCCCAGCCCCTGATAATCACCATTTTATTCTCTGCTACTATGAGTTTGCGTTTTTTGGATTCCACATATAACTTAGATCATGCAATATTCATCTTTCTGTGGCAGGCTTATATCGCTTAGCATAATGTCCTCCACAAATGGCAAGATTTCCTTCTTTTTAAAAGCTGAATACTATTCCATTGCATGTATATACCACATTCTCTTTACGCACTCACCTATTGATAGATATTTAGGTTGTTTCCATATCTTGGCCATTGTGAATAATGCTGCAATGAATATGATAGTGCAAAATCTCTTCGAGATCCTGATTTCAATAAATACCCCAAAATGGAATTGTTGGATCATATAGTAGTTCTATTTTTAATTTTTTGAGGAACCTCCATGCTGTTTTCTTTAACAGCTGCAACAATTTACATTCTCACCAACAGTGTACAACTGTTTCCTTTTCTCCACATCTTTGCTGAACACGTGTCTTTTATTTTTTGGAAACAGTCATCCTAAAGGGTGTGAGGTGGTATCTCACGGTGGTTTTGATTTGCATTTCCCCGTTGATTAGTGATGTTTAGCATTTTCATATATATGTTGTTCATTTGTAGAAAATGTTATTCTTAAATTTATTTTGAAAATATGCATTGAAGAATGTTTTTGAAAAAGTTAACAGTAATCATTAATAGAATTAAAAATTAGATGTTTCAGTCTCAGATCATTTAATAATATTCAAATTATAATGTTATAATATTCAAGCATAAGAAATTTAGAAAGCAAAACTCATTAATTCTCCCACTTATTCAGCAATTATTTCTCAACAACTTGTGAGTGCTAGGCAGGACATAGGTGCTGGGGAAACAACAGGGGACAGAACAAACAAATCCTTGAGTTCATGGAGTTTGGTTCTACAGTTGTGATACCGACCATCAAGATGTTAAAGACACACATCATATAGTACTTTAAAAGAAGATAGTTGCCATGAAAAATAAAATGGATGGGGAATTCTGGGGTGTAAATTTGCAATTTAAAATAGGGTGGTCAAGGCAGCTCTCTTGAGAAAGTGATATTTGAGTCAAGACTTACAGTAAGCAAGGAGTGAGCCACGCAGATAATGAAAACAAGATTTTTCCAGGCGTTGGGAACTGTTTCTGCAAAGAACCTGTGGCTGAGATGTGCCTGGCATGTTCGAGGAAGAACAAGGAGGCTAGTGTTGCTTAGGTATAGAGTTTCTGTGAAAAAAGAAAAAGAAAAGGAAACAGGATATAACCTATTTAAGAGTTAAATTGAACAGTTAGCCAAATAGCAACAGAGGAAGACCTAAGTGTTTCCAGTTATTTGGCTTTTCCTTCTGTTTTTAAACATTTTTACTAACTTAATTAGGTAATTAATTAGCTGGTTAGGTAGGTGGGTAGCTAGTTTTAAGGAAGTGATGTGTGCACAGGGTATATATTTTAAAATTTCCAATTGTGCAAAGGAGTGGACATTGAGGAGGAAGCCTCCCCCTGCTGCCTTCACACACTGTCTTGGCTCCCACAGCCCAGAGGCTACAATGTCACCCAGTCTTCTACGTATGTTTCCAGAGACATTCCATGACTCTAATATACACTGCCAATTGAGGTAATTTGGAAAAGTAGAGTGTGTCTTTGAGATCTGGACAAAGTTTGCTTTCATAGGCACACCTTCATCTTTGTGCTGTAATTATAGACCCCGAAAGAGGAGAGCAGCCCGAGTCGTGCTCATCCCAGATGGGTGGGGTGGGGCCTATCTTGTGAAGTCACCAAGTCACCTCATGAAGAAGCTACCTGTGTGTGGCCACTATTTATTCTCAGAGCTATTTCTGTTCCCACATCCAGAGGAAGATTCCACAGCTGTCATTTCTTGTCTGTCATTTTCTCCTAAGGATAAGGAGTGATTTCACCGAGCACAAGAAACACAGGTGTAAGGAAGTGAAAAAAAACAAGCTGTAGGCAAAATAAATAAATAAATAGAATAATCAGGAAGTGAAAAATAAATGGAAAGCTTCTGTGCTTCACCAATGGATGTGGAAAAGGGACGACAGATTCTTTGATAAAAGTTAGGAATCCAAGTTTTTCCTCTACGTGTAGCCAAAGTATGTATAATATATATTTCGAGCTTCCAAGCATTTCCCTTGCAGGTAAACAAATAGCAAACCACAAAATCTGTATTTCTTTGATGCTGCAGCCAGCCTTATATTTTAACATACGGCTGCATAGTCTAATTCTGCTTTGTGAGATGTCCTGTAGAATTCTCTAATAGTGTTAGGAAAAGTGCCATACAATCATGGTCTCTACTCCTCCAATCATAGTAAGATAAAGAAAAGGATGCTTTTTTTCTTCAAAAATATTCCTATGACTATAGCATTGTCAACACTCAACAAGCTAACTCTATAATTATTAATACTAGTTTCCATAAGATTTCTCAGACTAGGTCATCTCAAGTAGATGCTAAATCACCACCACTATCATCATCATCATCCTCAGCATCAGAGAATGAGAATAAGAATGGTACCAATTGATTGTAACTTTGCATGTTTTTGGAAAAGCCTGTGGCAACATGTCTCAGACTTCTTTCTCAATGCCACCAGAATGTATGCTCTATGAGATAATGGCTATTTCCATAGTGCTTAGAACTGTGGCCAGCTCTTATGTGATGGTTAATTTTATGTGTCAGCTTGGCTAGGCCATAGTACTCAGGTATTTGGTCAAAAATTATTCTAGGTGTTTGTATGAAGGTATTTTTAAAATATGAAATGAATATTTAAATTAGGAGATTATCCGTCATAATGTGAATGGGTCTCATCCAATCAACTGAAGACCTTAATAGAAAAATATTGACCTCCCCAAGCAAAAAGGAATTCTGCCAGTTGACTGCCTTTGGACTCAAATTCCGCTCTTCCTTGGGTCTCCAGCCTGCTGGCCTACCCTGCAGATTTTGGACTTGCCAAACCTCTACAATTGTGTGATCCAATTTTTTAAAAGTAAGTCTCTCTCTCTCTCTCTTCCCTTGCCCAGTCCTGTTCACACACACACACACGTCCTGTTAGTTCTGTTTCTCTGGAGAACCCTAATATACTTTAGTAGATACAGAGTAGTTACAAATATTTATAGCATTTGTTGAACAAAGGAATGAATGAGCCACTAATTCATGAGCAATGTAAGTTTGTTTCTTCAGTGGACGTGTCTTACCTGTACTCTAATTTTGATTTTAGAATAACTATTAAAGCCCTTATCATACAAACCCTATAATTTAGAAGTAAAGTTTAACTGTTCAGACTCTTGCCATTATTTTCCTGATGACTTACTTAGGTGGCATCCAGCTTTCTACACGGTAAGAAGAACAGTGACAGTTCTATTTTAAATTCCACCAACCTACCACTCTATTCTCAATTCCCTCCACAGTGAAACTGCTAGGGGTTAACCAATCTCCAAAATCCAAACTCTAGAAAGATTTCGTCCCCCAAAAGGTGGCTTTCCCCCAGAAAATTCCATTTTCTGGAAAACAGTGGCTACATATCACTAGAATTTCTCTGATCTGCAGGACATAAATACCAATTCTATCTGCCACTGATCACTTTTCATCAAGTAAACACCAGAAATACAATGAGTGTCTGTGTATGTGTCTGTCTCCCAAAATCTACTTTAACACATGTGCAGAAGAATAAAACTGCTGATATACTAACATGCATTTTGCTGCTTTATCTGAAAAGAACAGCAAGAAAGCAAGGCTACAGTGGATTCTTAACCTGGCTGAGTTGAGATTTTCAATAGCTCCTCCTTATCCACAGTTTCACTTTCTGTGGTTTCAGTTACTTGCAGTCAACTGTAGTCTGAAAATACTATAACACAGAATTTGGGGAGACAGAAAGAAAAGAGAGACCACATTCACATAACTTTTACTACAGTATATTATTATAACTGTTCTATTTTATTATTGTTGCTGTTAATCTCTTACTGTGCCTAATTTGTAAATTAAACTTTATCATGTGTATGTAAAGGAAGAAACATAGTATCTACAGGGTTGGCTACTATCCAGTTCCAGGTATCCGCTGGAGGTCCTGGAATGTATCCCCGGTGAACAAGGGGGGCGGTACTCTATTTTCTAAGAGACCATCTCTGGAATTAAGATGTATCTTTATCGTTATACTGTGTTTCCAGTCCTTGAATTCCCTCAACTTGCTTTTACTTAGGCTAAATAAAATGACCTAAATTCCCTTCTCTTGCTTGCCTCCCCTAACACATGTCAACCACCATAAAAGTTGAGTACTAGCTCTCTTATTGTGCTCTTTCAATTTTTACTCACTCTAATGCACATTTATTCTGGAAGGTCCTTCTGGTTCTAGCATAACCTCAACTGATGGCATCATAACTTATGTATCTGACTCCATCTGAAGATTCAAATCAATTAATGACAATGAAGATCATTGAGAAAGTAGCAAATAAATGTATTAAGGATGCTTGAGATGCAAATTATGTAAACACAGACCTCCAAAACAGGTGATGAGAAAGCTGTGATTCAGTGATGGCCCTTTTTGGCAGCCTGTGTCTCATTCTCACCTGATTCTCCCACTGCTATGGCCCACTTGCAAAATACTCTACCCAGACCATTTATGTTTACTATCCAAATGCCACTCTCCTTTGTCCCATGCTAAGGTCAGGATATAAAGCTAATGTATTCATGGGTGCTAATGGGTTAATGCTTTGACCTTGCTAGATGCCAAATGGCACAGTTTTCTGGAGATGATGTCTTAACCTGAACAATGGAATCTACTAGTTGGAATTTTCAGTTGCTCTCTGATAGGCAGAAGAAATGTTTGGGATAAAAATGTCTTTTGGAGTTTGCTAAAGCAAAACAACTAGGAAATTGCCTTCTCAGACTGCATCAGGAGTCCAGATTCCGCCTTCAAGCATTTTCCTGACCTGTTGGGGCTTCATCCTCGGCACCCAGTGGGAGCCAGACAGCCTCCTGCCTTCCTGCAGGCTGGCTGTGTAGGCTCAGCTCTCCCCGGGAAATTCAATTTCCTCTGAAATTATGATTTTCTTGGATATCCAGGAAAAAAAGCTAAAAAGATGGAAATATGGAAGAAGAGAGTTAATGTAATATGAATATCAACTGTAGGTGAGAATTTTGTCATTTAATGTAATTATTTCCCTTCTCATTTATTAAAAATGCTGACTTCCTAAAGTCATTCATCAGGAAATGGATCTGTGAGGTCTGACTTCTGATCTAGAGCAGAGTTGAGGACACCCTTCGAATGCAGTGTCTGAGGAGAAAACCAGAAGAAAAACTCAACTGACTTCCGTGTGAAATGGACAAAGCACCCTTCGAGATTAAAAAAAAAAGAAAAGAAAAATAGAATTTATAACTGGGACATTAAAGCTGTTGAATGTCATCTAAAATGAGGCAGCATTATCCATTTCACAGATTATAAAACAAGAGAGAGGTAAAATTAGGCACAAATTTGTATTTGTTGTAGAAATGAAGTCGAACTTTTTCTAAGGGAAGTTAATAAACTTGAGATTAGATATCAGAGAAGTTCCTGAGTTTGGGGAGAAGAAATAAACAAAACTGATTTGCTTGGGGAGTTGCTCTGTATAAGCCTCTGATGTTGGGCTAAGCAAAGGAAAAAGTTGTCGGGTCTTGAGTTTATTTTTTTAAATTTTTTTAGTGAGTAGAAATGAGCTCATATAAACAGCATTTCCACTTTTGTACTTTTCCTAAACTACTCTTCTAAACTGTGATATTTAGCCACACCAATCCCCAGAGTTCCTCATATTTCTGTCTCGGTACTGCTCATGTAATAAACAAAATTCTTATAAAAGCATTTCTAGAATGCAAAATCCATAGTGGCCCAAGAAGGTAGAAAGGTAGCTATATCTTAAGTGGATTTATATTATCAGTGAAAATAGGGTGCAGTAAAGCATACAGCCTGGGGAACACAAGGGGTCTAAGTTTTAGGCCTGGCTCTTCTGCTGGCAATTAGGCACTGATCTCTCTGTGCCTTGGCGTTTTTTTTTTTTTTAATCAGTGAAATAAGAGGGATGAAATGAATGACTCCTCAGCTTTCTTCCAACAAGGGGAATCTGACTTTGTTATGTAAGAATAGCCTGGATCTCCCTGAGGCCTGACCACAAATGACAACCTTAATAGCGGTGAGTAATGCACAGAATCACTTTTCAACAACTTGGAGAATCTTATATCTTGAAGCAAATCCAGGAAATCGTATAACCTTGTCCCCCATCTCCAGTCCAGGATTGCATCTTCATCATTCAAATATGCTCGTCCAGGCTAATCATAAAGACTCTCCCTAGGAGGCAAACTTCACAACTTCATCTGTGTCCTTAATGCCTCAAGTTCTTCCTTATGTCTGGCCTGAGTCTTTCTGCTGGATTTTCAACTTATTTTCATTTATTGTATCCTTAGCAGAGAGGGAACACAACTGGGGCAGACCATTCAAGTGTTATCTGTTATTAATCTGAACCATGGTAAATTTGTTTGTACTAGAGTTTCTGTGGTCTTACGTTGCATTCCAGTGAAATGACAGAAACTGATCCCCTGATGGAATGTTCTCTTTCAGGTCTAAAATGACTGGATGATAAAGGCTAACAGGCTGGCAGGAATACTGAGCTGCTCTTGATAGTGGTCACAGGAAAGGGCATTGTTTCTCGTGCTGACCAGTCTCTCAGCAGCCTAGTATATAGCGGCTCTTGACATAGTGCACTCTGAAAGCCTAAATTTAGAAATATGAAACTATTTTTTCTAAAATGAAATATGGACTGAAGGAATTGTGTTTAAAAAAATCTGACAAAAAGGGACCCTTTCTAGAAGCACCCAGTGCTTAATAGAGATAGGGAAAATTGATCAAAGGGATATAATGATACTGTCTAATCCCACCCCTGACCCCTTTCCAAAAGGTGAGCTCTGATTACACCCATTTTCCAGACAAGGCAGATGGACACACATGAGAAACAGACAATGCTACCCATGTCAATTGTTTAAGAAGGAACCGTAGGGGACTTTGAAAAGAAAATGAAAGCAGGTTTAGTTTGCTGACACTCAGAAAGTAGTAAGAAGGAGCTCGCTTGTTCGCTCTCTTCCCCTTCCTAGTTGTGTGGGTGTCCTGTGAGAGGCATGGAAGAGGTATTCCCTGAGGATGGACTTGCCCAGCCTCCTCCACAGCCGTCCAGGACTGTGACTCAATGCCAGGGGCGGGCTGGGGTGGGGGTGGGCCAGGCAAGGTTTTCCCTTTGCCCACGCAGGCTGTGATTAAGAAGGCATCCATCTGTCAACAGAGGCTCTCAGCTGTATTTCCAGCCCAGCTTCCTCCCAGCTGACTCACTCGGTGATGCCACAATCTAATGTTTATGACCTAACAGTTGATCACCATGGAAGTAGGACAAACCTTAGACTGTTGAGGAGCAAAACCAGTGTAGAAGTGCTAAACAGCTTAGGAAAAGAGAAAAAAAAAATAAGACCCTTATTCATAGAGACCACATGTTAAGACTGAACATCCCATTCCCCATGTGGGCACTTCCACCAGTTACTAAAACTGATATTGGGATGCCTTCGTGCCTACTGAAGAACACAAATAAGGATTTAAGGTGGCCAAGTACAAACAAATACCATGGCATTTAGAAATAAAGAGCAAGAAGTAGAAGGGAAAATGTGTATGTAGCAATTTAACAAGGTTTGGATTACAAATTCAGTTTCCTTACCTTTTTGCCAGCATGTGGCAATGGTTCTAAAAGAGAAAGAAAACGTGCTGAGTGCCAGGAAAAAGGCTAAGATCCCCCCAAATTCAACTTTACAAACAGTCCTGGGGGGATATTCACGAACTGGGAGTGTCAGAATAAACCGGCTATTCCATGCCCCCATCCGCAAGGAAAGAAAAGCCAAAATGAAAAAGAAAACCAGTGGGAAAGAAAGAAGTGCTTTTTAGTAAAGATCATCGTATTTTCTGCTGTGAGTGGCAGGAGGCCTTGGCTCAGGCTTGGGAGCTAGATGAGGACTTCTGCGGTGCGGTCAAGGTGAAGTGAGCCTGACTTCCTGGCCTGCCCTCCCCAGACTAATAATCAAAAAGAGCTGCCCTTCTTCAGCCCTAAACATCCCTGTGTGAACAGAGTGTCTCCTGGTAGTGCTTGCGGCTTACAAGTAATGTGAGAGTCTTTTTATAACTGCTGAGGTTCAATTTAAAAGGAAGCTCAGAATCAGCGGTAAAAGGAGGGCAATGTTGTGAACTACAGACCATCTGAAATGGGGAAAATCATAAATACCAGAGTGTCTGATTATTTGAGCATCTCTTGAAGTCGAATAATGAACCTTCTTCATGTTCTGCTTTTCTGGACTTGGCTCCCTCTGACAAATTTGCAGGCATCAGGATCTGTCTGGAATTCATTCCAACTTGGAGGGATATTTTTTCCCCTGACATTTTGCAGCTGAGACAGCCCGAGCAGGAAGCTGAGGAGTGTAACATTACCAAATATGTCCTTTCTCCTGCCCGCAGATTTTTATTTCCACAGGAAAAGAAGGTAGATGCTGGCCAGTGAGAGCTGGCCAATAGAAATGCAGCCGCAGCAGGCGACCTCTACTGGAAGTGGGAAAATTGATCTGATGCCATTTTTTACACAAAAAAAGAAACTATTCTGGGTGCCACCAATGAAAATAGGTGCTATGCTGGAGGAAGAAGTTTGACAAGTTCCTACAAGTTGCCCAGCTAGTTCAGGGGATTTGTTGATCACCATACTGGTCTCATTTTCTCAAGAGCACTGGAGTGGGAGTTAGGAGAGCTGCTCTCAGTCGCTGACATGCCTATGCCTTTGACCAGATCATCCCACTGAGGGTGGGGCTGGGAGGAGGCTTCAGATGCTTTATTTGTAAAATGACAGTTTGGATGTGATGAGCGGGAGCCCTTTCTGGTTACTAACACTACGGTGTCCAAGCTAGTTCAGTCACATGCCTCAACCACTAAAATACATTTAAGTACCTGCCCAGAGGCTCTCCTTTAAGACATTAGTCTCAAACTATCACATCTACATGGGCTAGGAAAGAACATAAGGGATTGAAGCAGGTGCAGATTGCGTAGACTTTGCTTGCATATTAAATACACTTTGGCCCTCTGTATTCATGTTTCCACAGCCTCGGATTTAATCAACTGTGCATCAAATATATATTTTTTAAAATCAATGCACCAATTTAAAAAATGCAGATAAAAACAGTACAACAACTATTTGTATAGCATTTGCATTGTATTAATATTTGGTTTAATAAGTAATCTAGAGGTACTTTAAAGTACATGGGAGGATGTGTATAGGTTACATGCAAATACAATAGCATTTTATATCAGGGACTTGGGCATCCGTGGATTGGGGTTGGGAGTCTTGGAACCAAACCCCTGTGGATACTGAGAGTTGACTGTAGGTTAGAAAATTCACTTTTAAACATATCTTCTTGGTTAATCTTTTGTTATCCTATTTTTAAAAACAGATTATTACAGAGAAAGTTCTTTACTGAGGAAAATAACAGTGTATGCATGTTGTAAATGGAAACTGGCACTTAACCTTGAGATAGGGAAATACTGGGCATGGTAGAAAATGGGGTGATCTAGAGCACAAACCCCTTTACATCCTAAGGCAGGGCTCCTTCTCACTCCAGTGAGCCACAATTATGCAGAAATGGAGGCCTAGTGCCACCAAATATGAATTTTCAAGACAACTGGAAAACTCAGACTTTAATGTGAAATTAATTTCACAAATAAATTTTGGCCAAGCATATGATGACATTGGGTAACACTCAGCCAATGGGCAGCCCCCTAGTGATCTCCGATCTAATATTCAGTGGAGTTAGCACTGTAATTTGTGATAGCACTAGAACTTTGCAGTCAGACATCCATGCTCTGGCTGGGGTAATTATGCATGTTTAAGACATAAAAACATGAAATCTCATTTCATTAAGATAACAATGTTCTTATCTCACTGTTTTCAAAACTTTTTGACTTTTCTTAAGGCTGCCCCATCAGACCAGGGATTTATGTTGTTTGGTCATAAAAATAAGGAAAGCATTACATTACTCTCTTTGTACTTGTCACTTTTGCATATGGAAATCTCGTAGAAAAATATATTAAATGATTTTTTTATGTCTTATTGGATGAGATTGGAAAATATTTTTTGTCTAGGGCCAGCCAGTAAATATTTAGTCTTTGTGTCTCTGTTGCAACTACTCAACTGTGAATGACTGTGCAAAACTGCCACAGACAATCCATACACAAATGAGCCTGGCTGAGCTCCAATAAAACTTTATTTACACAAACAGGCTGTGGGCCAGATGGGACATGGACTGTAGTTTGCCAACCCCTGTATCAGATCAGAAGCTCTTCTATGGTGTAACCTGTGCCCGACTCAACTCAATATCTTCAGTCCCCACAATCCCGGAGGCACTCCATGAACATTTGTTAAAATAAATTGACGGTCATTAAAGTTTATTGGCAGTTTATGCCCATAAAAATTAACTTCCTATTTGGGTGATTGAAAACCCATAGCAGGGTCTATAGGTTGTGTTCACCCTGAGACTTGCATCAACACTTGAATCTCCTCCGTGAGTTTTGGTTCATCTAAATGTTCCGAAGGAGCGAAAGTGGTGTTGCCCCAGGCCCATGAAGCCTCAGGGACTGCTTAGATCTCAGACTGAAGGGTTAACAAGCAGGGGCCACAAAGAGACCCTCACCATTTTACAGAGAGGTTCTTTTCTCAATCTTTGGCTTCACTTTCTTTTGACAATTTAAAGGACCCCAGACCAAGCATCTATTGAATCTTTACACTGTAGCACGATGGCTTTCAAAGTTTTAGTTATGATCCAGTGCACATACACTAATAAGTTTTCCCAAAACAATTCTCATCCTTATGGGGATGCTTTATCTTTGTGTATATTTTATTTATCTTTGGTATTGTTCACAACTCTCCAAATTGATTTTAGACAAATTTTTCTAAGTGAATTTTCCCAGGTGAATACGAGATCAAAGGGGCTGCCCACTGGCTGGGTGCCAGCCATCATATTCATATGCTTGGCCTCAATACTTGGTTTTAAAATTTTTGAGCCAAAACTTATTTTCAAAATGCCACTGGGTGTGACATTTGGTTTGAAAACCAAAGAAACAGACTCAGTTTTTGTCCGTTAGAAATTTATAATCTAACTGAAAGATAAGACACATGTATATCAACTTCTATAGAATACCTCCTGAGATCTGATAGGAGACACCTTAGAGTGTGTGTGGTACCTGGGGTTCTTCACTGGTGATAGCTGGCATTTTGAAAAGCATAGACAAGCAGAGTCATTGGTCTGGGCTGGAACCTTGATACATGGAAAACCTGCCTAAAAGGGGGTGGTGGATGGGAGAGAACTGAATTGGGATACAGCTCTGTTTTAGGAAAAGCAATAATTTCCAAGTAAAATGGCACCATTTTCTTTTCCCAGTTTCTTTTCCCCTGATTCCATTCCCATGGTAAAGGAGAAGAACCCAAATTAAAATCAAGATTTATTGACGAGAACAGTGTATAAGAGGATTAGAGGGAAATGAGAGCTCAACCTGATTTATTTCCAAAAGCCAAAATGGAGGAAATGGTCTGGGGAAGGGCATGGTTTTTCTAAGTGAAGGTAACTCTTTGGAGAAAAGAGAAGATAAAATTTGAAGACCCGTAAGTTCATTCTAGACATGAAGTTATAAAAAAAATTAAAATATTTTATTTTTGGCTAATAATAAAGTTGTTAAGTTAGGGAAATGTAGAAACAAAGTTTCCTTTGGTTAGGGGCCCCTGATTTATCAAAACTGGCATGTTATTGGGCGGATAATGGGGAAGAAAGTCAAGATAGAAACTTAGATAGTCACCAGGGAGATTAATTAGCTTTGATAGCCATATTCAAGTTATGGGTAAAAATATATTCATTGATTACTATTTGGCAGTAGGGGTGTGGGGGTAAGGAATGAAGGGATTGATTTGGCAGAAGGGCCCAGTAGTCAAATATATAAAAGCAAGCACATGGATTTTCATCAAGCTAGAAGGAATTAGAAAGCAGAGAACACTTGTAGAAAAGCTCTAGAATGAGAACCAAGCTAAGTTGGAAAAAAAAAATAAGTAGAAATGCCTATAAAATAACTTGGAATGGATAAGTGATGCTGAAGAAAGACATGTCTATTTGAGAATCAGAAACAAAGGACTGCATGAGATGGCTTAAGGGAAAGGGAGACAGGAAGGAGAGAAAATAGTATTAAAACCTAGAAGAAGAGGAAATAAATATTGATTTTTATTATTGCTATATACTAAATGTTTATATCCCCTTCAAAATTCATTAAGTTGAAATCCTAACCCTCAATGTGATGATATTAGGAGGTGAGGCCTTTGGTAGGTGATCAGGCCGTGAAAGTAGCCCTCATGAATGGCATTAGTGCTCTTATAACAGAGACTTCAAAGAGCTCCCTTGACCCTTCTGTGTGGAAGATGCAATGAGAACATGGACATCTATGAACCAGGAAACCAGATACCAAATCTGCCAGTGCCTTGATCTTGGACTTCACACTCTTCACAACTGTGTGGAATAAATTTCTGTTGTTTATAAGCCAATCAGTCTATGGTATTCTATTATAGCAGCCCAAATAGACTAAAATAATTATTATATATGATTATGATTGGATAGAGAAAAAAGTCATAATGGCAATGAATATCTTGGTTAAAGATTATTTTCACTTTTACAATTCTAGAATGGGGTTTTCATTTTAAAGGGCTTTATGAAATAAATAAATAAAAGAAATAGGAAATGTTAATGAAGCCAACTGATGACGTTCTCTGTTACACAGAGGATGGCAACACGGACGTCAGCAGTCTGGTTTTGCAACACTTAGGGGAGGTGTCTATAATTACCTCCCAATGATGTAAGCTTCTGCCAAATTTTTGTCAAAATATAATTAAGTTTAAACTTCTTTTAAGAAAGCTTGGATGTTATGAGTAAGTCCGGTCTACTAATATGCTCATCAAAACTAGACTTTATTATTTTATTGACATACTATCTTTCAGAAAGCTTGGGTATGGGTATGGCTAAGTCCAGTCTGCTAATATGTTCATCAAAAACTAGACTTTATTATTTAATTGACATACTATGTTTCACACAACACTGTTATGAAAAGCCAGGGATATTGTTAAAGTCAAATATTATATCTCCCTTAAAATTTGGATATCATTATCCAAATGATTTATCCTAAGTCTCCATAGCATTTAGGAACAAACACAGAATCTTTAACAGTGATATTCTCAAAGTTATGGTTTTAAGGGCAAGGCTTATTGAATTTGACCTCAAAGAGCTATTCAAGATCCCTTAACTTTTCTTCAGGAGAAAAGGCACAGGGCTTTCTGTCCCAAGACTAGTTGAGAAATAACTGAGAGTAAAAAAAAGTGGCAGGCCAGGTCAAAATAATTCTGGACTTGTAGGAAGAAAAGGGGAGAGTAGGTGACTCCTCCTGGAACCTGAAGCAAGTGTCCCATTAGTGTAGACACATCATGTTGGATGGCTCATTCAAAGATTTGATCATCTCAGTAGTAAAATGAGGAGTAGCAGGAGGCATGAACACACACAATGCCAGCTGTGGGACTCTCACCTAGGGTGGGAGTCCCATCTTTGTCATGTGCCCTTAAGGACAACCCATCATCTTCTCTCTACTCTTGCCTTAAGAGATGACTTTTACTGAATGTTATAGAAAAATTTTTCTGGACACCACATCGGATCCCAATATAGATTTACCTTTTTTGTTACTTTCCCCCTCTCTTACTATCTTAGTTTACCTATAGAAGTAAATGCATTATAACATATATATGTGCATGTATGGTGTGTGTATACATGCAAACAGACTCATTTGGCATCCTATTTTATTATCCCCACATGCAATTTATAAAAGAATGTTTGCAGAGTCCTGCTCAGTGAGAGATGGAGTTATTATAAAAGTGTTGAGGATGCTAAATTGAGTATTTCCCCCTAATCCTCTCTCAGCACAGGACCAGAATTTATTGTCCACATGTTTTGTATTGCAACTTACAACAGAAATTGCCATGACAAAACTTTATAAGAGGCAGAACATAAAAATGACTGATTTTTCTAGGAAAAGAAAATCTTTAGGAAGGAACCTGCATCACCAGAGCCCAAGATACCTAATAATGTTTTCTGGGTGAATAAGTAAAATATTGTTAGGTTGGGAGGGCACCACTTTCTTTTCTTGTTGAGATGTCAGTATTAGTAAAACAAATCACCCAACTCTGGTAACTGAGATAGTCTTGGGTCAGGTGTGGTCAGACAGGCCTGGGACTTAAGGTTGCAGGTCTCAATGGAAGACTGACATTGGAAGCTAACATACTGTATGTCTTAATATTTAAATTACAAATTGAGCTGACACACTATAAAAGAAAATATGGTTTATTCTCTTACTGTGACACATATAATATCAAAATGACAAAATTGGAAACCTGTAAAAATCTGTTCTTTATATGACTGAATGCCAGCAAACTATCAAAGACAAGTGCATTAGTTTTTACTGTGCATATGGTGTCATCATAGCTCACTGCAACCTCAAACTCCTGGGCTCAAGCTATCCTCCTGCCTCAGCCTCCCAAGTAGCTGGGACTATAGGTGCCCACCAAAACCACATCTAATTTTTCTATTTTTTTGTAGAGATGGGGTCTCACTCCTGCTTAGGCTGGTCTCGAACTCCTGACCTCAAGCAATCCTTCCACCTGGACCTCCCAGAGTGCTAGGATTATAGGCATGAGCCACTGCACCTGGCCAGTAGTGTGAGTTTTTCATATTGCAGAATGCTCCCCAGCCACCATACACAACTGCTGTGGATACCACACTAGCTGGTGAGTGTCTCTGGAGCCATGAATCAGAACGTGAAGAGAAGTAAGAAAACTTGCATCTTAAGTTAGAAAGTTGCTCAGCATTACTCCGAAACAACACTTTGTTATGAAAGAATGAATTGCATTCATATTATCTCAGAGGAGGAATTTGACAAGTTACTGAATACACTTTTTCTCTTGCCTAAGTAAGGGCTTCTGCTATTCAAATCCTGCCTCCACTCCAAAGCAGTTTCTCTGTTCAACATCAACAGCGACACAGACACAATCGCTGTTTCTAGGACACCGGGCACAAGACTGACATAAGCATTTCCCTGGAGCCTGAACGCTGTTAGTCAAGAGAGCAGCACTGAGGGCTCCCCGTTGTGCTGTGCTAGTGCCGAGCACTGGATCCATAGTAAGGGCACCCATGTGTTCTTTCCTGAAATTGTTTGTCATGTGTTTGTGATATGCAGCGCCCACAGCAGGGGATCCTCTTACTTACATGTAAAGGCAGTACTCGATTTAGGTTATTTCTCTAGTGCCTTCATAAAATGCAGCATCCAAAAAGGCTTAAGACATAAACAAGCTTCCACAGAAAGACATTGTTATTGTGGGCTTCCTTGGCAGTCTAAGATTTGAAAATTCTATGTGCTATTAATACATTGTATAGTCAATATAGTCATAGCCATATGGGAAAAGAGTTTGCAATAGAAGAACTCAGTTGATTGTTTTTGCCATGGCCACGGTCAAATCTGTTGCAGGGGAAATCAGGTTTTCTCCAGTGTTTTGTTGTGTTTTCTTGCGAGAACTCGTGATCCGATTGAATTTGACAACTCCTTGATCTTGATCCCTGTTTTCTTGCTTTCATGCGCCTGTGTCTTTTCACCCAAAAAAACACTCTGTCACCACTGGTTTAATTTCAGTTTAATTACAAGCACTTCCAATTTCTGATCCATCAAAAGTTTGGTTGTCACTAAGCATGCATTTCCCACCCCAGACTCGTAACTACTTTACAGGCGTTGAACAATGGGTATCTGTTCCCTCCTGTTAGGTTTCCAGAAATAGGCTTTAGAGAGCTGCCATGTGTTTCTCTTTCTTAACACTCCAAAAAGCACCCCTCCGTGACTCACACACGCAGAAAGCCAAAGGCCCTGAATGGTTGTTTATTCTCACCAGCTGGGTGCCCCTGGCACGTGGCTGTCAGCATAGGCGAGGATTACAGAACCTTGGAGTGGTGCGTCATGTAGATTTAAGTACAAACAAAACCACATCAGCTTGCATTTTGCTTAGGTCCTTTAAGGAAGTTCAGAGTTAACCATGAAACCCAATTCAGCTTGCTACCTTTGCTTTTCCCCATGTATGTTCAAATGAGAGAGGAACGATCAGGTATGAGAGCCAGAGAAACCTAAGTACAGCGGGGGCTTGTTTTCATGTTTAAAAACTAAACTTACGACATAGTATTTAGGCCTTAGAACTGACACTTTGAATATTTAGCACATGACTCTTGATGGCCTGAGTTGATCAACTTTCTATGCTTGCTTTAAAGAAATAAAGATGGACAGTTTTGTTTTGTTTTGTTTTTAAGAGACAGAGTCTCATTCTGTTGCCCAGGCTGGAGTACAATGGCGCAATCACTGCAGCCTCAAACTCCTGGGCTCAAGTGACTGAAGTTGAACAGTGTTTTACCCCAATCATGAATTGTATGTGAGCTCTAGTAATTGTTCAGCTTACAGTTCCTCTGCCTCTGGCTGTTTTCTGCCTGGTTGTGTGGAGTTTTATCCTATATGTGCAGTTTAGTATTCAGCAACAGGCTCAAGGGACCCAGTGAAGAAATGTGAAGGTCTTTCTCTCATAGCATTTTCCTCTCTGGTGGTCTGCTCTGCAAATTCCAGCTGTCTCTGCTTCCTGAAACTCCAGTCTCTGTCGCCTCTACTCCACAAGATTGAAGTTCTTTGCTTAGCAAGACCCCATGCTTGCTACATGCTTGCTGCATGTAAGCTACATGCTTGCTACATGCACCATGTGGCAAGTGCCTTCAGACAGGAAACAAGGATGTCCACTGTTTTCCTTCTCTCAGACATCACAGTTCCAGCTGCCTGTTGTCCACTTTCTGTAGCCCATGCTACATGTTTTATACACTTTCTAGGTGTTTGTGCTGGGAGGGTAAGTCTGATAGCAAGTACTCTATGATGGACAGAAGTAGAAGTCTCTAGTCATGAATTATGATTTAATGACATTAAAACTGACATACAGGCAACCGATGTTTACCAAATACATTTTCTGTTTTCCTAGACTTCACTTCCCTTGCTAGAAGCCGGAAGTAGGAGCTCAGTTCTGCGGGGAAAAAAGTATCTTAATCTTAAGATGAGTCATAATTAATAGGAAAGCCCTTTTTATGTCCCTGGATATTTTCTTGAGGATGTGAAATTGCTGAAGTCAACTCACAACTAGACTACAGAAGAGGTACCTATGCCAAGAATGGCTGCATGGAACAATGAAAAGTATCAATGTTCTTGATGATGATATTGAGACAGTGAATTAATCATTTATGAAGTACCCTAACTTCAGACTTCATATTAGATAATAAGTTCCTTACTATTAATACTAGAGCCTGTGGAGTCAGAATTTTCCATTACTTACAGCCAAGAGCATTCTAACAAATTCAATCCTTCTTGTGAGTAGGTCAGTAGGTGACTTTGAAAACCCTTAACTAAAATGAGGGGGAAAGTACCAATTTTGAGGATATGGAGAAAAAGTGAGTAGTCCACTTTGGCACCTGTTGAGTTGAGTTACTTATAGTTCATCCAGTGGGATGTTCAATAGGCAACCAGGATATGTAACCTGAAGATGGAAACAGTATATAGATTTGGCGGTCATCAGCGTATGGCCCTTCAAGCCATGGTTATGGAGAATATTGCTCAGGAGAATGAGCAAGGATAAAGATATCCATCAACTCTAGTTTCAAGGAGAATGTAGTGCTCGCATTGCAGAGAGTAACCTAACTTTATCCTGCCACTTCCTCTCAGACATCTGAAAAAGGCTAGGATAGGATCAGAGATGAATCAGAGAGCCTGGCCTAGGAAAAAGGTCAGGAACATACACTGGCTGAAAATGGAAAAGTCACGCTGGGCCCCATGGAACAGAGACAGGTCTCTAAGATTCATTGCAGCCAGGTCATGTTCATTCTTACTAACTTTGGTTATGCAACAGTGATGTTTCCTCCTTTTTCTTTTTAAGGTAATACATAAAAGAATCCAAAACAAAACCATAAAGATCACAGCTCTCTACAGTCAAGAAAAATTTTTGTAAATGCAAACCTATGTAGTTTATGAATAGTACTCATAATTCTTCAATGTACTCTAAGTTTGACAAGTTTATGCAATAAATCAAACCCTCAACAGTTTGTTTCCCAAGGAACTTATTCCTTAGTTTAGTAGACTCTAAAACTTTCTAATGCTAAAGAAATGTAATCTGAAATTGCCATTATAAGAATATTGATTTGGTAATTCCTTAATGATCTTTCTTTGTAGAATCATGAGAGTCTTCAAAATAGCCAGACTCATAACATCTAAATGCCACATAACAAATTTTTTAAAGAAATTAAGTTTTGATTTAGGTTCAAATAAGTTTAGAGGAGGATTATTTTCCTAAACTAGATTGGGGAAAGTTATCTCCTTTTGACAGTAAACCACAAACTAAAGTCTTAAGCTTTGACATATGTTAACAATTATAGATAGACTCAACCAATAAGGTTAAAACTTAGAGTAATTTGGTATTTATTAAGTACCTTAAAATACACACAAAAAGATAAGTAACATTAGAAGCAAACGTATCTGAATGTGTAAATTTTGGGATGATTTTCCTTCGGACCTCAAGATTATGTGCAAAGCTGCAGTGATTTAATGAGAGAATATACATAAAGTACTTGCCCCAAGGCCTGGCACCCATTAACACTCAATAAATGAGAACTATTAGTATTATGATATCATCATTCCAGCTAGGCCAGTCCCATTATGTTATTATATCATTATTATAAACACTGTAATATTTTATTTCTGCTTCCACTTCAGACTGGTACAGTCTAATTATTTGTCTGTAAAGACAAGTTATATGAACAACCTATTTAAGTTTAGGAAGTGGTAGGTGAAGTTTACTAACAATAAGTCTCTCCCTCAAAAGTCCCAGTATTGAGAATGAGTCAAGAAATGTTGAGGCTAAGGACTGAAGTGGCTCTCTTTGAAGATGTTACAGTAACTATCATGAAGGTGTTCCCACCTGCTCAGCCTCGCCTCTGCCACGCCATCTTGCCCATCCCTCCCCTTTCTGGAGGTAACAGGGTACCAGAAAGTGCCAGAGGAAGCCAGCTTGACTGCTCATTCACCAACCTGATTTAGCCATCTCTTTCCAAAGAGTATGAAATAACATGATCCATCCCTTCAGACTAATTATTATGCCCTCTTTTGGATCTTTTGTGCTATTAATTCTAAAGCCCTCTGTTTATTCTTTCCCTGTTTAATCTTAATTCTTAAACCAGATGTTCCTTTTCTGGTAAAAGCCTGGAAATTCTGAAATGGCTTTAGGATACGCCTCAGTTTGGGTCACAGAGATCATGTCATTACTACTCTACCTCATTTTAATTTCTAGGTTTTATTTTTCCTTGAGGGTCTTGGGAAGCTCTAGTTTTTCTGAATATCCATTAAATTTGGTGTTTTTTCCATGCTCAATTCTAGGCTCTCTCATCATTTCCATTATATTATCTCTCTGGAAAATCTTATCTGTCCATGTGTTTCAGTTGTGATCTAGATGCTGATGACTTCCAATATATATTTCCAGGCCAACCCTGTATCTAGAGCACAAAGTACATTTCTCCAATACTCTAACTGCTCTTGAACACCCCACAGATATCTTGGACCTGAGGCCAGAAGCCTAATCCTCTCCATTTCCCCTATCTGTAATGGCACCACTGAATTAGTCCACCAGAGAGAAAAATGTCACCTCTAACTATTTCTCCTCACACATCCAATCAATCAAGTTCTGTTGATTTTACTTAGTTACCTTTGAGTCTTTCCACTTCTCTACCACACCACTGCCTTTTTCCTGGTTTTAACCACTCTCTAGTCTCATCTAGAATCCTTGAAGAGCCTCATAACTTGTTTCATTGTCTCTAGTCTTGTCCTTCTTCTGTCTGTACACTCCAGTCAGGATGATATTTCCAACAAAAATTTGTGATAGACAATAACAGAAATATAATAACAGAAACGGGAGTTTACAAAATGGGATTAATGCCCATTGATCAGCAATACTGAGTTCATTAGAGTTTTAAAAATTCATCATGTCATTGAAGGGTCCAGGAGGAAAATTTGCTCACATTCACTGAGGGGTCTCCTCATAGCTGCTTGTGAAGTCGATGAAGGTGATGGTGATGAAGATAAAATAAAAAGATGACCTGTAGGTTATTAACTCATGCAAGCAGACAGTGGGGAAGTAAATAAATTGGGAAGTAGTGGGGTTAGGACAAAGGAAACCAATCTATCTTTAGGGCTGGCCTCGGAATCGGTGGGGAAGCCAGAACAAATCTGTGTCCAAACATAGGCAGCATTCAGGCAGATGTCCATACTCCAGGATTCCTGACCTCCTAGCGAGGGACTAGAACAGCAGAGATATAAGCAAGCAGTGCACAGGAATAGATGGGGACACTATTTTTGTTCTGGATGTGTGATCAATTTAGAGAAGGACTTTGAGCAACACTAATGGATATTGAAAAGGTAGCTAGAGGCACCAGAGCCCTAGTATAACAGGCTGAGATTCAAGGTAGGACTGTACCTAGAGCGGAGGTAGGGACCTTGAGAACAGAGCTGCAATCAAAACACTGATGCAAAACCGAGTTGTGAATCCCGAGCAAATGGCTCTCATCAGTCACACTGGATACAGGTAGAATAGAGAAAGGATGGACCTTGTCTAAAGGAAACGGGCCTCAGTGCCTGCAACTGGATAAAAATGTGTAGAATAGAGACTGATGGAGAATTAAATAACTCCACTCTTAAGTTCAGTAAATATTTCTTGAAAGCCTACAGCTAGTGACTTAACGTGTCTATATTCTAGTGTCTGAACATGTCACAATTATGTGAAGTCAGGAAAAAATGCCTAATTCTCTCATCCTGCTCATACCACCCCTTATGTGAAGACGACCATCCATAGTGCCACCATTTCCAGCCACAGAGACCATGGATACATAAACAAACTTCCACCCTTTCAGGGAAGTGGTGGATGTGCCAGAATTCTCATTTCTGTTTACATGGGGAGAAGACTCGGTCTCCCTTACAGGCAAAAGAATTTTGACTTTGCCAGTGCTGCCTGGAAAGTGGGGAAGGGGAAGCTATATATGAAATAACATAAGACAGTTTCCTTTTCAAAGCTGCAGGTCCAAGAGTGGAGTAGGGGAAAGGGAAATGGAGGTAATGTCTTGAGGGGGTATATTTCAGAGCACAAAGATGGAACATCTCAAGTCAGTGACACTATGTAGTGTTTTATGTCATTACATTATGACTGCCATCAAATGTGCCATTTATAACAGTTACCAGAATGAGTGAAGGTGGTCTGTTTAGCTTTATGCTATTTACATTGTGAACATAAATAGTATGTCTTATAGAAAATTCCAGACATAATACCAATCTCTCAAACGGATGACCAATATACCATCACCACCTCAACTTTATGAACTTAAACACCGGGCATAATGTTTGAGTGAATCTGCAATAAACCTAAGAAAATAATTCATGTTTATTGAAGATCAGGCCAATTTATATTCTATTTAGCTATCTTGTTTTTAAACTCATGCATATTAAAGGTATGAGGTGAGTGTGAATTTACTGAAGCACAAGTCAAAACCTGGGATTTGTGTTGTAACCGTGTGAAATAACAGACTCGCCAAAACTTGCAATGACTGAAACATGCAATTCTTTCTTCCTTTCTTTCTAAGCATATCAAGTGGTCCTGGGTGTATATATTTTCAAGCTTCTGCAACGATATTCTCAGCTTATGAGTAATTGTGTTTCCCATGCAAGTAAGGGAAAAGTAAGATTGCTTACTTCAGAATAATGGTAACCCAATATAGTGACCCAGAAAACCAAGATATCAACAATCTGATGAGATCATTCATTTGGTCATCTCCTGTGATGCACCCATATCACTGTAGGAATGTCCTTGGTTTATCCTCATTTGGCTCTTGGTTTTCCCAGAGGGCTTATTCATCAGAAGTACTTGTCTTTTTTTTGCTTTGGACTATTTTATTTTGGTTTTAGTAGCCCCTCCCCCCTGCTTATTTTCTGTGAGGGCCTAGGTTCCAACGCTCTTTTGGGGTATCTGGCAGTAGTAGAATATTACATTTTACAATCCAAAGAAATAAAATTCTTATTGTTTTGCAAAATGATGAAAAACAAAGAAACAAATTTTCAGATCATTTAAAAAAATATACTTTCATGGGTATAAGGTTCCCCCAAATAAAGCCTTCTCATTTTTATTCATATTCATTTCTGAAACACAGATTAAAATACCTCAAAAAGCTTTCCAAGAATATTATCTTTTACACTCAACTCAGGCATTTATTGCTAATTACAAAGCTCACAAAGCTTATTTTATGAAGATAAGCTCTGAATGAATGGAAAAAGTATATCAAATTAATTATGCATTATTTAGCCATTCTGCCAACATGTGTGTTTCTTATCTGCCCTGCTTTAGCTCACTTGTATGCATCAAAAAGAATGAAATTTGAAAAGAAAACATAGAGATGCAATTGATGGACTATTATGATACTGTTCCAATGGTTCAACGATCAGTAGCCTTTGTTTACCTTCTATTTCTGTTCTGATTCTTCTCCACAAATCTTTGACATTAGCAAAACTTTCTTCTATAAATTATTCTTAATAAAAACCTTCATACTCTTTGTTTTATCAGATCATGTCAATTCATCTCCTGAAGCTCTGAGAGGCTGTTATACCTACTAGCAAAAAGCCTTTGTAAATCACCGACACTATCTCTCTCGCCAGCTGAATTACCCGAGGCAGAGGATATGATAAGTCGTACACTAGTACTACTCCATGGCAGCTTATCTTATATGTCAGCTCTTGGCTTCAGCATCTTGGGGAATTCTGACGTGAAGAAATGTTTCAAAGACATTGTATGGCCCTCTGGATGGAGCCCAGTTCTAGTTGTTTTCAAGGTATTAAAATGTTTATCATCAGTTCTGTTATAATACAATTATTAAGCACCTTCCATATGCTATTCAGGCTTCTGGAAGGACTCTGGGAATACAAATATGAATAACATAAATAGAACAGAGTCCCTGATCTCAAGATGTGCATAGTATAATAAACAGAGACATCATGGAGATAATTCAGTATAGGTTGTGAATATGATGTATTCATTTACACATATCATGTAATATTTATTGAGAACCTCCTATCCTGGGCACTGTGTTGTCCATGATAGCAGACATGAACTCAGAGGAGAGGCCCTTAGCCCAAAGGAAGGAGTGAGGGACAAATTCTTGGAAGAAATGGCATTTCATTTTTTGTTATATAGATGAAGACAGGGGCAAGAGCATTCCAGGCAAGTAAAGGGTACAATCAAAAGCACAATAATGTGAAATGTCATGGACAATAAAGAGATCTATAAGCTACTTGCTATTTGTAGAACATAAAATTGTGGATTTAGAAAAATGACAGATACATTTGGAGTCCTTTGAAGAAGAAAGAGCTGGGCTGAAAAGGACCAAAAAGTGCCCAGCTTCCCAAGACTCCTTGACTAGAAAGAACTTACAAAGGCTGAAGACATTTTCTTATCAAAGTATCATAAACTCATTGAGTTAATTTATTATAACTATTGTGTAGAATTGGAGTAAGAAATTCCTATCATGTACAGACAGAAAAAGGAGGCTAGATTTATGTGATGGAAATACACAGGAAGGTTAGCTTGACCGAAGAGTGGAATTTTTCACAGACATACAACACACACATTCACACACACACACAAATTCTAGCAGTGCAATTTATTTATATTAGCTAAAAAATATTTACTTAATATCCAGTGCGTCTAATCCAGGTCATGATTACCCTGAGGGTGAGTAAAAACAGCTTAAAATCAGACTCCTGTTGACTGCAGTTCCATGTACTCTTCCTAGCCTCTGTGACTTCTAAGACTAGAGATACCTTTATTACTGGTTGAAAGAAGACAGAGAAGTATTACCTCTTTATTACTCACTTTTTCCTAATTCTGTCCTTCAAGGGACTGGAGAAAAGTCTGTTCTGTGATGTGAATTGCATACAAACTATTCACAGTGGACCACATCCGCTGGGCAAAACTCACTTACCAATCCCAAGGAATGTACAAACTCAGGTTCCAAAACACAGGCTGACTGATCATTCTGGCCGTCTAAATTGGGAACTAATTAAATGTTTTAACTGGAAGTCTCTCCTCACTGCAGCAGAACAGAGCCATTTTGAAGCAAACATTTCAATGAAACGCTTCTTTGGGAGAATCTAGTTCGACTACCAGAAACAACCACTTCTGGCTAGTGGCACAATCTATTCCTACTTGACTTTTCTCCCCCCAGTGTACACATGCAGGCCAAATAACACATATGCAAAGAAATGCAACCACAGAGAAAGAATGACATTATATCTCATTGATGTCAAAGTGATCAAAAACAGTTTGTTATTACCTATGCAGGATTTCAATCCAGTCCACTGGGGCTGATGAAAGATTGTATAAATAATTTGGGTAAAGGAGCTTTTAAAGCAGCACTTAAACATGTTGGATGTCGTTTGAATGCAGAAAGAGTGGGAGGCTAAGTCATTCGTTTCATTTCCATTAGGGATTAGATGTTGTTTGAAGCATTTCTCCTGCTTGGCACTCTCTTAAAGAAGTATACTGTACTGACTCAGTAGAGCTCTAATTCTCTCCAGAAAGAAGCCTCCACATGGACTTAGGTCCAAGCTTCTTTAGAGGGGTAGCTGAACTTACATTGGTCTATGTGCATCTAAAAAGGGAGTCCAACCAGAAATCTTAAAGGCCACAAGAAGGGAAGTTGCTAAGTGTCTTAAAGTGAGAAGTTTCCACTTGGACTTACAGCCTAAGCTTCTTCAGAAAATCAGGAGCCTTTAGCACCACAGAGACTCACATGTTATTGATTATTAGATACCATCATTCAATTGTTTTGGATGCAAAAATTAGTGTCAAACATAAAAACAGCTGGAAGAAATATACAAATAAGACCTCAAGTTGGTCAGTAGCTCCTCTTGGGCAAGAATGTGTCTAGATTGGAGGTTGCCATCTATGTTGAGTGACTTAAATACTTAACATGAGTCAGAAATTGTACCAGGTGATGGTACACAGATATGAAAAAGACACAAAAAAATAAAGCAGACACATAAAAGGATAAATTTGATATAGAAAGGTAAATTCCAAGGTAGAGATAAGCATAGAGTAGCATAGGAGCCATCCCGAGGGTAGGGGCTCAGGGAAGAAATTGTGAAAGGAAATGAAGACTAAACTAAATTTTCTACAATGAGTAGGAGTTGGCTAGTTTGAGAAGGAATACAGGGGGTATTCCAGTAGAGAGAGCAGAAACCAAACCAAAATAACTTATGTACAGTTGTACCATAATCAGTTTGATAATACTAGACTGCACATTGGGAAATGATGGTTGGTAGCTAATGAGAAGAGATAAATCCATAAAGTTCTTTTTTTTCACTGAAAAAAAAAAAGATCTCAAGACCAGAAGAATGGGCCCCACATGTACTCGCCATCAAATTGGTACTGACTGATTAACACTATGGTGCTCAAATGGTGGTGGTGTTCACTAGGGATTTGGGGGGTAGAGGGTAGACCCACATCTGAGGGATGTGGTGAGCACTGTGGAGGGGAGGGGCATGCGTGAAATGTATTTGGGGATGGGAATTAGGGGTCTCAATAGAGGGAAGGAAATCCTCTAAAACTGATTTATGTGAATAGCTGTACAACTTGGTAAATTTACTAATAACCATTTAATTGTACACTTAAAAGTAAAGGCATGATATGTAAATTACACTTCAATAAAGGGAAAAAAATCAAATGACATAGAGGTGAATAGAGTCAAAATCAAAACAAAAAAGGTCTCTTGCAAATCAGAAAAGATAGGAAAGGCAGAAAAGGCCAATTTTTAAATGGTCAAAAGATTGAATGGACACATTAGTGAATATCTGATATCCAAGAAACATATGAATATTTGATTGCCTCATTAGTACTCACAGAAATGCAATGAGACTTTCATGCTATAATGAGAAATTTGGAC